>CAKNXH010065006.1:0-10718 GCA_932178445.1 Andricus quercusramuli | reverse complement strand
CATGTGAATTTTAGTAGTGATGATAATGTAAGATTTTCGGTCGTGATTTTTTCGACGTTTTCCGGATCGTAGATGCACGTTTATCGGGAGAAAAGATGTCTATAAAAATCTTGAACGACGAGTGCCGTATCAGAATTTGCCACGAAATACCAGATGTGACAAATTTGTAGTTCTTTTTTGTTTCCGCCCTTTTGGATTTCTGCCGAACTTCTCTTTTTTTTCTCTTTACATTTTTTTTTTATGTGAACTTGCCGAGCACGGACGTGACCTCGGTATGACCGAGTGAGATTATTATAACCTAATCACATGTGTATCAGCAGACTATCGTAATATGATTGAAGCCAAGTACGTAAAATTTCGACTACCGTGATCGCGGAATAGTTTGAGCGGCTTATTTCTTTTGTTGAGAAATTGCGATTTGAGTGTCCGTATCGACACACCTGTCACACCGCCATTATTGCGGAATTACCTTATATCTAATTTTTTTCATTTTCCTCTGATGTAATCACTTACCATTTATTTCATTTTTCTCATTCAGCCTGTAATCATGAATCATCATCCCCATTCCATCTTGTTATAATAAATTTATTTCAATTTTACTGTTTAAATGCCGGTTCTGTTATTGATTTATTTTAAAAAGTTCTGATTCGTTTTTCCGCCCCCACAACATCCCTCTCTTCCGGAGCTGGCGTGGGATTAATTTAGAGTTCTTGTTTCTTTTTCTGGATTGTTAATTTGTTAAATTTCTTTTCTTTGGATAACGAATTTCTTCAGTGTTCTTTGAGCGACACCCCTTCTGGGTATCTGGCGCCTGACAGCTTAAAACAATTGATTGCTCTTTTAACATTTTAAAAGATTTCTTTAGAAATAATAACTATTCGCGTAGGGTTTTGCCAATTTCGTTGTAGCAGTACTCGAAACCTCCCGTCTCATGAGGCAGAGATTATCGTTATAAACATTGCCATCTTTTTTTTACATTAATTTAATTATTGACTATATTTATTTACATTTATTTGACACATTTGCGTTTTCCAATTTTTAGTTTTATTTTTGAACTTCGCGCGTACAATGATACTGACGATACACTACAAGCCGCCTTCAGCAGACTTCAATGACAGTTACTTTGTTTTTTAAATTTTTAACGCTAAGAAAGAAACCTGTTGCGATTTTGGCATGATCATTTAACGTAAATTTTAACGTATGATGATAACTGCAACAGTCTAGATATCTGTTTTGTTCATTTTATTAATTATAATGCGATATTACTTTAACGCATTGCGTTCGGCCGGTCCGCCAGGGTCTTCTCGACATATGAAAGTAAGTATTAATTTCCATTCAAAATAATGCATAAAATGTTACTAAAAATTTCATGAATATTACTTATTCATTCACCATTTTTCTGTTTACAGAAAGAAATAATAATGGTTTACACTTTCCTCAAAAATTCTATAAAAATACCAACAACATGGGATGGAAATCATTCAGCAAGTGAAATTTATTTCGCCTGCTCTATGGTGATAAAGATGTACGAGATAAAAGTCCTGGTTCTTGCACGAAGAGGTGTTGCATTGGAAATAGAAATAAAAATCAGTGAAGTGCACTGCAAACTTGAAGCCAATAGTTTTTACTATTGGTTCAAAATTATCAACTAAGACAGACAATTTTCCGTTGCTGAGGGCTTTCTTAGAAAAGCAGTCACACGCATCCATATATCCATCTGCTTCATCCTATTCTTCTTCTTTTTTTTATTTCAAAAGAAAACCACGCACTATAACACAGCAACACTGAAATAAATCTAGCACCAAGGAACGTTGAGAATAAGTAACAGTCACAAACTAATTTTTTAATTTTTTAATGTGAGCAGGAACAGAAAAATTACAACAGCGACAAACAACAACTAGAAGCTACCTAAAGAGGATACAATAATTTTTTTTAAATATCAGAAAGTAAGTTTTAAAACAAATTTTCTCCAAAAATGATTTAACTAATTTTATTTCTCCTAGTTTTTTTTTAAATTTATTTTTAATGTTTTTGATTTTATTTTTCAAATTAAATTATATAGGTGTTAATAGATTTACTTCATTAACATTTTTTTATTTACCTGATACGTCGAAGTTATTTTCATTTCAATTTCTGTATTATCTTCAAATTCGAATGAACAATTTTCTTACGTTTTCAAATTTGAGTTGTTATTTTTTTATTTCAAAATTTTGTCAAATTATTTCCTAATTTTCCTAAATTTTCAGTTTTTTTTCTAAATGATTTTAATTCATTATTGCTGTTTTTCAAATTTCTTAAATTATTTCCTATTTTTCTTCAAAATTCTGTTGTTATTTTTGAATTTGAATCAACCATCTTTTTTATTTCTCAACTTTCAGTTTTTTAATTCGTAAATTTTTTTCGATTTTTTTTACAATTTCAATGGTTTTTGTAGATGTAATTTTTCGAATTTCAGATTTTGTATTCCATTATTCTCCCTTTTCATATTCTCCCCTACTAGCTATTACCTATCATCTAGAAAGTTTGCGAGACCTTCAAGGGCTTCTGTTTCCTTTTACTATTACTCTTCAAGCTCTTCAAAGACACGCAACACTAATTTTCCTTATCCCCACTTTTCCCCTTGTCCACAACCGCTCAGTATCCGCTCAACTTTATCTACCACGCTCTTTCCCCCTTGCTCTTTCCCTGTACATCTCTCCTACAAGTGCTTTAAAGATTCCCTTCCATACCCACATACCCTACACATTTCAATTTCTTCACTCATCCAATATTTACACTCATTCATGCCTTCTTCCATTCTGAAACGTATCATTCTGGACCACCTGCAGTTCTTTCTATTCTTTTTCTTCTTGATTGTGGCTTATTTCTATTCAGCAAACGGCCAGAACTAAACGTAAAATTGACCACGATTGAATTTTTCCATGAATCTTCCGAAAGTATTTTAATCCAGTGAGTGTATTCTTTCAGCCACATCAGCTCGAACGTAGACTCCAGTCGTACCTCCTTTAACCGCATTGGGAGAGGGCAGGACGGTAGACGCCGCCCGTGCCCAAACCAATCCATCGTTCCACAATTTAATTAAATTAAACAAACTACAGAATAATATTTGCCCTCCCGAAGAAGCCCCTAATTTCGCTCACTGCTTCAATATTCGGCGCAAATATCAGTTCCGAAACACTGACTTGCTTAAGTGATCTGCCCGGTAACCGTCTGGAAAGATAACCCAGGAAGGTTGGTCTACATTCCGAAAGCTGGGAACACTCATGGATTAGATGGTCAAGATCTCTGAAACCGTCCCCACATTCACATTCACCCGGTAATATCCACCCCATTTTCTGATGTGAGAGGTTCTCAGTCGCGCAATCAGGTTCAGGTACCTTCTAGAGAACCTGAAACCCCTCAGACAAGGCCTAGGGGTCCTGGAGCAAAAGGAGACCGTGGGAGCCGATTGGGGATGTCAAGCACAGATGTCGCAAAGTTTATTGGATCGCGATACCGAGTTAGATGCGAGTTATGTCACCGCTGAACACTCAAGTCGTAACCCAATGTTAGGGCTAAACGACAATCCGTCTACGGCTAATCGACATCCTTCCGATAAGGTAGACAATCGAGCCAGTATTCGGGCTTCCTCTCTGGCCGGCAAAACGGAAGTTGCGAATCAATCCGGTTGGAGTAAGAATACGAACATCCATAATATAGTTTTGGAATGGAATATCAGCTATAGCGGAAAACGGGATAGTAGTGCGGAAGAGTTCCTTAATAGGGTGGAGGAATGCCGTAACGGAAGTTCTCTGACCGATCAGGATCTTTTCAGGGCACTCCCGTTTTTGCTTAAACCTCCAGCTCAATACTGGTATCGGTACAACAATAAAAAGTCGGAATCCTGGGCCGAATTCGTTGTAGCGTTCAAGCGTAGATATGGCGGAATAAACTTCCAGGCACGAGTTAGGGATGAGGGGCGACGCAGAACCCAAGGCCCGGACGAGCTCATTGCCGATTATTTGCTAAACCTCCGGTTAATTTTTGAACATTACGATCCTCCGATTTCGGAGTATGAGCAATTGCAGCCTGCAATCAACAATCTACACCCTACTTACCTCGAAGCTCTTCCAGGGTTGGATTATAAGTCATTCGACGAGCTAGAGGAGATGTGTGAGCGGTTCGAGGCGACTAGGGAAGTCGAAAAAACTGATTCACCCTCTCCGCCTGTTAAAGATAGTGTTCTGCCGGAATTTTCGTATAATACGAATCGGAAGCCGGAAGGAGTTGCCGCTGCGGATGCCGAACCGACGGATTCGGCTAAAAGCCAGGTCGGAAATCTAGAAACCGAGGCAAGGGTAGTAATGGCAAGCCTACTAATGATGCGAGTCAGACGACGAACGAGCCCGCGTCTACCAGAAATGCAGGCAGTCAGTGCGCTGGAGTAAATCCTCCACCCATGCCGCAACTAAATTTGCCAAATAATTTTAGTAGTTTTCTTCCTTCTTGGCCACCTTATGGCCTTCGTTCAGGCTTTCCTCAGGCATGAATGATGCCAGCTAGTCACAGCTATCCTTCGAATGGTACCCAGGCCGCCTTTGCACCAGGATCTCCGAGTGCAGCGGTGGGACCTGAATCGATGAAGGTAGCTTCTTCAACGTGTCCGCCTCCTGTGTCCACTTCCGCTAGTGCCACTAATAATAGTGGGGCGAGTGGCAGTTGTTGGAACTGCAACGAACAGGGCCATACGTATCGCTCATGTTCTAAACCTAAAAAGGTTTTCTGCCACGCTTGTGGCCAACCTGGTCAGTATTCGAGGAGCTGTAGAGGATACTCCGGACCTTGGCCGGGAAACGAGTAAGGCTGAGTGACACTCGGGTCCAGTCACTCCCCCCACTTGTTACTAAGGCCCCTCGAATCCAAAGAGAGCAAGTAAATGCGGTATTAGATGAGAGACGGCTGTTTATTTCAGTTAGAGTTGATGGCCAACCATTCTATAGACTCTTTGATTCAGGCTCTTGCTGTACGAACGTCGGCAAACCTGCTTTTGGAAAATTAAGCGCTTTGCTGGAGAGACTAGCTAACCAGACACGACCGTGCATCATGTACCCTAATGGCGTTGTTGAGGAAACGGCCGGACAAGCCACCTTACCTTTAGAGTTTTTAGGCTTGAGAAAATTTTTGTCTATTCGTTTTGCGCCGACTTTCGATTGTGAAGTCTTGTTCGGGCATGATTTTGCCGAACTCTTTGATTTTGATGTTAGGTTTAAGGATAGGATATGGAGATTAGGTGAAGGGGAGTGGCACTCCTATCAGGGCCAAGAAATCGACTCGAAAGCACTCCCGACAGAATCAGTTCCGGTTTCGGGAAAGTGCGTCGTGGCTGAGGACCGTGCCGCGGAGATATCGGGCCGTCAAGCTTGTGCGGAGTTAAAAAAGTTACACGAAAGTGAAGCCCGACGTTTAGATGAGTTTCTCACTGAGAAAATACCGCCTATGCCGACCAAATTGCCTGCTACCAGTTTAGCTAAACACACCATAGACGTGCAGAACCACCCTCCCATAAAACAATGCCATAGGCGATTATTTCCCAAAGTCGAAGAAGTTCTTAGAGGAGCAGCTCAGAGCCTCGAGGCGGAGGGGATAATTAGTCCTAGTGGGAGCGAATGGTCCAATCCTGTGGTCATGGTAAGGAAGTCGGACGGGGGGTATAGACTTTGCATCGACTTCAGAAAGTTAAATGAAGTCACAAAGAAGGATGCTTATCCGATGCGAAATATTAACGAGATCTTGGACAAGCTTGCGGCGGCGCGTTACATTTCAAAAATATATTTGAGTCAGGCGTTCCATCAGATTCCGCTGTCGGAAGAAAGCAAAGAGCTGACTGCTTTTCCGGTCCCAGGGAAAGGACTTTTTCATTATAATAGGATGCCTTTGGGTCTTTCAGGGGCACGGCCCAGCTTTCAGAGACTGGTAGACCATCTGATAAACCCAGAATTCGAGCCCCATTCGTTTGCATGTATGGACGAAATTATAGTGGTCAGCGAGACCTTCGAGGAACACATGCATTGGTTGGGAAAAGTTTTAGATGCCGTCCTGAATGCCGGTCTTACCGTGAATCGCGAGAAGGGTGAGTTTGGATGTAGTCAGGTGCGGTATTTAGGATACTTGGTAGATAGGACGAGAATGCACCAGGATCCGGAGAAAATCGATCCAGTAACTGACTACCCGGCTCCTAAGAATTTGCGGTAGCTCAGACGATTCCTAGGCATGGTGTCATGGTATAGGCGTTTCATAAAAGACTTCGCCGGAAAGTCTGAACCCCTGTACCAATTGTTAAAGAAAAACCGACGATATGCTTGGGGAGAAGAGCAGGAGCGGGCCTTCCAAACCTTGAAGGCTGCTCTGGTGACCGCACCTACCTTGTCGAGACCCGATTTCAGTCTGCCGTTTGTCTTGCAAACAGATGCGAGCGGTGTCGGTCTGGGAGCCGTCCTGTCACAGGAACAGAATGGAGAGGAGCACGTTATCGCATTCGCAAGTCGCTCTCTGCGAGGGGCCGAGAAGAATTACACGGTGACCGAACAAGAGTGTTTGGCTGTAGTTTGGGCCGTGCAAAAATTCAGACCCTACCTGGAAGGATATCACTTTACTGTGATCACCGACCACAGCAGTCTAAGATGGCTGTACCATTTAAAAGACCCCACAGGTCGTTTGGGTAGGTGGGCCTTAAGACTGCTGCAGTACGACTTCGAAATTCGACACAGAAAGGGTGCTCTTCACCATGTGCCGGACGCCCTTTCTCGAATGTTCGAACTCGACCCTGAAATGGTAAACGACCTCTGGTTCGTCAGGAGGACTCAGTTGATCCAGGAGATGCCGTACCAGTTTCCAGATTGGAAGCTGGAAGATGGGCGTTTGTATTGCCATCGTCCTGATCGTCTTACCGATCCTATGTTGCCGGACTTAGAAGCGTGGAAGTTAGTGTTGCCCATGAAACTTAGAAATAAGGCCATGGTGGAGGCACACGACATGCCAACATCAGGTCACCTTGGGGTGGACAAGACTTTTCAACGCCTCTCCATGTTGTGTTACTGGCCTGGGATGTTTAGGAACGTGTCGACCTATGTTCGCTCTTGCAAAACTTGCCAGAAAATGAAAGTTGAGCAAGCAGGTCCCGTTGGCCTGATGGGCAAACGAGTAATTGAGCAGCCATGGTCGGTGGTAGCGGCAGATATAATGTGTCCGCTCCCGCCTAGCCGCTCAGGGAATCACTATGTCCTGGTATTCCAAGACATGTTTACAAAATGGATCGAGGTTTTGCCCTTGAGGAAGCCGAATGCCGTTAGCGTACAGAAGGCGTCTGAGGACACGATTGTGTTTAGATGGGGAACTCCTGAAGTATTGTTCACCGATAATGGCACGAAGTTCGTGAACAAATTGATCTCGAAGGCTGCATCGGAACTGGGAATTAGGCACTCGACTACCCCGCCGTATTACGCGCAAGGGAACCCGGTCGAGAGAGTTAATCCAGTGCTGAAAACCATGATATCGTCCTTCGTAGAAGGCGATCATCGTAGTTGGGACAAACATCTCCCAGATTTCCGATTTGCATATAACACTGCCGTCCACAGTTCTACTCGCGTGTCGCTAGCGCTCTTGCATTTTGGTCGAGAGCATAGACTGGGAAAATCACTGAGGAAACAGGAAGAGGGGGTACCTGAGATTGTGCCGTTAGCTGTTGAGGACTGGGAGGATAGAGTTAAGAGGTTATCGGCCCTTAGAGACTTAGTAGCGCATCATTTAGATTTGATGTCAGATAGGCAGGCAAAATATTATAACCGCCATCGACGGGACATTCGGTACAGAGTAGGGGATATCGTTCGGCGACGTACTCACGTTTTGTCGTCGGCAGTCAACTATATAGCAAGTAAACTGTCCCCTAAATATGCGGGGCCATGTCAAGTAGTAAAGGTGATCCCTCCGGTGGTGTACAAGATCCAAGACGAGTCGTCAATGGTTGAAAGGGCTCACGTAAAAGACCTTAAACATTATTGGTCAGTAGATCCGAGTCTTATTGGCGATGATTCTGCCTTTCAGTCCGAGCACCCGGAGGAGAATCCCCCCGTATCGGTCGACCGGCGTCTGGGCCTTCAACCACCAGAGGGGACGCGCGTCGAGAAGGCCACCACCGAAACCGAGGACGATGGAGTCCCGAATGGGTCCGTATGGACCTATCAACCGAGCGGACCGGTTCGGGGACGAAGCTCCCCAGCTGCCGTCCAGGAAGGTGAAGAGTTACCCCCCCCATTCCACTCCAACAATGCCGAGGAAGCGAGCCATCCCCAAAACTACCCGACACCCAGAACCGGCGAGGATGAAGAAGGAGAAGGACTTCGCCGTAACTCTCGCTTCCGAAAATAAGGCTGTAAAGCATGCCGAGACGCGACGAGGGGCAGGGGTAGGATTCGGTATCCCTGGTTGGGATCGGAGGATGGGCATTCACGTGGAGCGCTTGACGTCCGGACCGAGGTTGTCGGAGGAAGCTGGGGGGAAGCCACAACTGGCCTCCGGCCCCATGCTGACTTCGCGAACCTCGGCTCGGGCTCCAGTTGCTGCTCTACGGGAAACAGCCACTCTTCTGACTCCGCCAGGGTGACGGAGACCTCACCTGTGCCGTGTTCCCCTGCGGCATATAAAATGCTGCCGGAGGAGCGCCGCAAACCCTTAACCCGAGCCCCAGCAGGCGGATGTTGGAATTGCCACGGTGGGGGACATCGATACACGAGATGCCTGGAGGAGGGGAGAGATGGACCCCACCACCCGTTTGGTCCAGGACATCGCCCCCCCCCCCCACGGGTTAGGCAGCAACTTCCGGCTCTCAGCCAAGCCCCCGGACCGCTCCAGCTGGCAGCGACACCTTCTGCCCCCGCCCTGGCGGAACTCGCATCCGCCTCGATGAAACAACTCCGCTATCGCCTGGACGCGGACCATCCCCTCATCCAGGCCATCGCCGAGGCGATCCTAAGAAAGCTGTAGGATCGGGTCGCGTCAACATTTAGATTTAAGTTTTGCCGATCAGTTTTTTCTTCATTTTTCTTCTTTTCTTCTTCTCAGTCTCAGATTTAGTTCATTGTCGCTCTCTTCAGTTTCTTTTCTTCTCTTTTCTTTGCTTCAGTTTTAGTTTCAGTTTTACCGTCCTGCCTTGTTTGGCGTAGAATGAGATTTGCCTTTCTATGTTTTCTTGGGCGTTTACGAGATATTAATTTCTTTTTCCTCCTTTGTCAAGACTCAAATTGGTTCATTTTGTTGTTGTAAGCTTCCTTTTCTGTGTTCATCTCCCTACCAGTAGTTAAGTAAAATCGAGAATTTCATTATTACGTGTTCATCTCCTTTACTAACTCTCTACCCTCCTCCCTAGTAGTTACTCCGAAAATTCGCTACAGTCAAACGTCGGGACCATCGGATATGAATCTCACTCCGAGCAAACCGCATGTAAGACCTCAGAATCTTTTATGGAGATTGGATTGCTGACGCCTATTGGCTTGGAGCCCCAGTTGTCAGTCTGGGGGAGGAGGGGGTGTTGTAACGTGGTGGGTTCCACCCCGTTCGGGATCCTCTCCCCAGATTTGGGAGGTTGCCGGGATTTCTGAAATGCTATACGATTAAATATTAAAAAAAAAAATAGAAAAAAATAAGCAGAACTGATGGCCAGCAGAGAACTCACCGACGAACGTAAGTTAATTGTGAATAGGAGAGTGTGAGTTGGCGAGAGAAAATGCAAATAACTAGCGATTTAAGAAACATTGTATTGATTTTGTATACTTGGGTGTATATTTGATTGTATATTTTTGGTAGAATTATTTAAGGATAGGAATTAGGGAGCCAAGGAAATGTGAACGGATTTGTGGTGGACTTGCCCGGTCTTCGAAGTTTTAAATCCCACCGAGAAGAGTGACAGTTGACCGGTAAAAGGAGGAAACACTACCGATCAGTCGACACTGCACTGCACTGATTTTCCGCGCCACGACACTGTTCGATATTTTTCTTTATTTCGCGCACTGGTTTCACGTCACGGAGGGCAGCTATTTTCTCACGACAAAAAGAGTTACAACTCGGAGTGAGGATGTTTTGACGGCGCTCCGAGTGAGCAATAACATTGGTCGCGGCCATTTTGCTGCAACACTGAATCTTCCTGCTCCGTGGGAAAAGTGAACACACTTGGGTCGGTGCTCCGAGTTACCGACGTTACCACTAACGACGAGTCCACAGGGCAGCACCTCACGGACCAGGCGTGTGGCGCGGGAACGGAAGCCAGCAGACAAGTGGAGCGACGAGGAGGTCAGTTCTATGTTGACCATCAACGCCGTCGCTGCAACCCGCTCACCGGAAATCTTCTCCATAAAAGGAAACTGAGAAATGGCGAAGGGACGAGGATCCGAGCTTCGAGGACCGAGGTAAGCGGCGACAATCCGTTGTAGATCTCTTTTTTTTTGTGTACACTTTGCTGTAAATTCCTTTTCATGTGCTTCAAGTTTTATTTATTTATTTTTTTTTTTTGAATTTGCGATGTGTGATTTTTTCGGAGTAAGACGCGGGGCGGAAGTCCGGGTCACGCCCCATCTTAATATTAACGCCACGTGTTTTCCAAATTCGCGATAAATTCGACTTAGTTCCCCTTTTTCGATTTTTCATGTGAATTTTAGTAGTGATGATAATGTAAGATTTTCGGTCGTGAT
>CAKNXH010065001.1:0-16940 GCA_932178445.1 Andricus quercusramuli | reverse complement strand
TTTCACAAAGATTCACGAAGTTTTCACAGATTTCAAAAAGATTCCAACTGCAAAGATTCCAAAAAAATGCAAAATATTTCAGAAGGTTTCACAACGATTCCAACAGATTTTATGAGATTTCGAAGAATAAAAAATATTTAAGATTTCAAATATTTTACAATGATTTCAAAGGCTTCAATATTCCAAATATTTCACAAAGATTGACAAAGATTTAAGAAGATTTCGCAAAATTTTCAACAGATTTCGAGGATTCATAAATATTCCAGATTTCACAAAGATTTCACAGGTTCCAACGGATATCGGAGATTTAAAAATGTTTTAGAAGGTTTCAAAGATTTCAAAACATTTCAGATTCCAACATTTAAATTATTTTACAAAGAATGACAAAGATTTAAAAATATTTCAAAATATTTCGCAAAGATTCTAACAGTTTTCAAAAGATTTCAATGATTCTAAAAGATTTTAAAGATTTAAAAATATTTCAGAAGATTTCGCAAAAATTCTAACAGACTTCGAAAGATTTCGAAGATTTAAATAAATTTCAGATTTCAATATTTCAAATATTTTACAAAGAATGACGAAGATTTAAAAATATTTCAGAAGATTTCGCAAATATTCTAACAGATTGAAAAATATTCCGATGATTCCAAAAGATTTCAAAGATTTACAAATATTTCAGAAGATTTCATAAAGATTCTAACAGATTTCAAAAGACTTTGAAGATCTCAAAATATGTAAGTAGATTTAAAAAAGATTTCATAGATTCCAACAAATGACTAAATATTTCAGAAGATTTAGATTTCAAAATATTTCAGAAGATTTCAAAGAATAAAAAGATTTTAAAAGATTTGAAAGATTTCAAACATTTCAAATATTTCATAAAGATTTTAAGAGATTCAAAGATTTTCTGGGTCTTAACATCTTTCAAAAGATTTCATGAAGATTCCAAAAGGTTTAAAAATATTTCTGATTTAAAAGATTTCACAAAGATTGACAAAGATTTCAAAATATTTTAGAAAATTTCACAAAGATTTCAAAATATTTCCGATTTCAAATATTTCACCAAGATTAAAAAGATTTCAAAAGATTTTACAAAGATATCAAAATAGTTCAGAAGATTTTAGAAAGAATACACAGATTCCAACAGATTTCAAAAGATTTAGAAATTTTCTTAAATATTTCCGAAGCGTTCAAAATATTTCAGAATTCAGAGACATCAAATATTTCACAAATATTCACAAAGATTTCACAAAGGTTTCTGAAGAATTTCAAAGATTCCAACAGTTTGGAAATTTTTAAATATTTCAGAAGATTTCACCCAGATTTGTAAGATACCAAAGATTACAAAAGGTATTAAAGATTTCAGAAAATTTCAGATTTCAAAGATTTCAAAGAGTTCAAGAGATTTCAAAATATTTCAGAAAATTTCACAAACACTTCAAAATATGTCACAAACATTTCAACGATTGGAACAGACGTCAAAAGATTTAAAAATATTTCAGATTTCAAAGATTGCAAATATTTCACGAAGTTTTCGCACAGATTGCGAAGAATCCAATAGAGTTAAAAGATTTTAAAATATTTCAGAAGATTTAACAAAGATTTTAAGAGATTTCAAAATATGACATAAGATTTCACAAAGATTTCAAATGATTTTAAAAGATTTCAGTAGATTTTACACAGATCTAAAGAGATTTTCTCAAGACAAAAAGGTTTCATATATTAAAATTTTGTTTAAAAATATATTTTTAAAAATTCAAATTTTAACATATTTCAGAAGATTTCACAAAGATTTCAAAGATTCCGACAGATTTCAAATGATTTCAAAGATTCCAATATAGTTAAAAGATTTTAAAATATTTCAGAAGATTTCACAAAGATTTCAACAGATTTCAAATAATTTTAAAGATTTGAAGACATTCCAAAACATTTCAGAAGATTTCACAAAGATTGCAAATATTCCAACAGATTTTAAATGATTTCAAAAACTTCAATAGAGTTAAAAGATTTTTAAATATTTCAGAATATTTGACAAAGATTTCAGAATTCAATGATTCCAACAGATTTCAAATGATTTCAAAAATTCCAATCGAGTTAAAAGATTTTTTAAATATTTCACAAAGATTTCAGAAGGATTTCATAAAGATTTTACGAAGGCTTGTATATTTGTCGTAATTTTAATTTTTACTAGCAGATTAAAAAGGGAGTATTTTCAAGAAAAGAAAGCTTTCACAACATAATTTTCTTTATTTACGAAATTGGAATCAGTTGAATTATTCATATTTCAGTACTTTCAAACTTGAATGTTTTAATACTTGAAATAAAATAATTTGTACTCGTTCCAAAGCATCGTATTTAAAGCTATTATTCTCAAAAGCTTTCAAATAAAAATAATTGAAGTCTAAAATTGTGCATTCATTTGAACGGATTGTAAACCGTAAAAATAGGAAAAGTAGGGTACTTCTAAATAAAAAATAAAAAAAGCTATTTATTCAATAAACAAATACTTACGGAAACGCAGAGGGACTGCAAATCGTAACTTCTAACTTTTAGATTCAGTTCCTTAGCAGAAGTTTGTATATCACAAATAGGTCGACCGCAAAATGTTGCACCTAAATTTACTTTTCCCTGTAACGAGTAAGGAAAAGAAATTATATTATTTAAAAAAATTATTTTATATAAATTATTATTTTTTAAAAATATTTAATCTAAATTTTTTTGACAAACTTGCCTTATACATCGGAGGAGTAGATCTCTTTAATTTCCCTATCCTACTCCAACTAGAAACTTTTAAATTATAGATTCTGTGCATTAAAAGATCGAACTGGAATCCAGTATCATAACCGATTATTAAATCTGGATCTGAATTCTGAATTATAGTGAGCAGTTCCTCGAGTAAATCACGTTCTGAATCGCATCTGATCACTTTCGTGTGTTTGGTTTTCGAAAGTTTATCTTTTGCGTGAAGTGGCCAAGGAACATCTTTCGGATGAGTTACGACTGAAATAAATAATACAAATTAATTTATAATTTATAATTGAAAATTGAATTTGACACTAAAATTTGTTCTAGTATTTTTATCTCAAGAAGTATAATGACTTACGGCAACAATGTTTTTCGAAAGGAGGTTTAGGAGACGCTTTATCCATCTGATAATTGTGATGTAGCAAAACTCCAACCATCACAATCTCATTCAACTGTCCCTTGGGATTCAAAGCTGATCGAATGTTTAATGTAGCCACAACCATTGGTGGAATTGTAGTTTTTGGAACTTCACGAGAAAAGGAAATGTGCTCCATTTTCATGCAGTTTACCTAAGAAAAAGCCCAAAATGATCTCAAAGCAGGGGAAATAAGTCCATTGTTAACGAAAATAGGGGAATAAATTGTGTAAATGCAATTAAAGTAGATACCATATTGACTTCAATATGAAACAATTTCAATTACAAAGACTTCAAGTCGAAGATTAATTTATTTGCAACTAAATAGTTGAATCTTCAATCGAAAAAGATTTTCTACCAAAAGAGATGAATTTTCAAGCCAAACAGACGAATGTTCGAAAAAGAGTTCAGTTTTCAAGCTAAAAATTCGAACGATTTAGAAAAAAGTTTACTTTTAAACCCGAAAAGATGAATTTTCACCCAAATAGATGAACATTCAAGCAAAAGAGACGAATTTTCCACAAAATATTTTGGACTTTTAACCAAATAATTAAATTTTAAAGTCAAAAAGAACATTTTTTTTAGAAGACAGTTGAATCTCCCACAAAAAAGTTCCATTTCAACCAAGAAAGATGACTTTTCTACAACAAAAAAATTAATTTTCTATCCAAAAAGACGAATGTTCCACAAAATAGTTGAATTTTCAACACAATAATTAAATTTTCGACAAAATTGTTTAATTTTAAACCAAACAGCTGAATTTTCAACCTACAAAGACAAATGTTCAACCAATAAAATTAATTTTCTACCAGTAGAGGAATTTTCAACAAGGTACATACATTTTCAACCAAAAAATGGAATAGTTAGATTATCAGTTTCAAAAATTTTTTATAACGGAATTTTCAACTTATAAAGGATGAATTTTCAAACAAAAAGACAATGGTTAAATTTTCAGATAAAAAAATTAATTTTCAACAAAAATAAAACCAATTGTCAACAAAATAGTTGAATTTTCAAGTAAAAAAGTCGAACGTTCTAAAAAACAGTTAACTTCTAAACCTGAAAAGATAAATTTTCCATAAAAAAAGATAATTTTCAATCAAGAAAGATGAATTTTCACCCGAATCAACAAAAAAGTTAATATTAAACCAGAAAAGATGAATTTTCAAATGGAAAATAGATGCATTTTACAAAAAAAAAATTGAATTTTCAACTAAAACATATCAGTTTTCAATAAAAAATGGAATAGTTAAATTTTCAGTTTGAAAATTTAATTTTCATTTGAAAAAAACGAATTTTCAGCAAAATCGTTGAATTTTAAACCGAAGAAGTGAATTAAGAAAAAATGAATTTTTAACCAAGTGGATCATCTTTTAAGCATTTAGTTGAATTTTCAACCAAAATAGATACATTTTTTTATTAAATAATCAAATTTTCAACCAAAACCATAAATTTACAAGCAAAAAATACGATTTTTTACAAAACGGTTGAATTTTTAACCCAAAAATAAGCATTTTCAACAAAAAAAGTTAATTTTCTGCCAAATTGTTAAATTTTCTAATAAATACTTGAAATTTTTACCAAATAGTTGAAAATTCTTAACCAAAAAGAGGAATTTTCAGCTAACAATTAGGATTCACTTTCTACCAAAAGAAGACGAAATTTCAACAAAACAGAAGAATTTTTAACCAAATAGCTGCATTTTTCACCAAAAAAGATTAAATTTTTACCAAAAGAGATGAACATTCATACCAAAAAGATCAATATTCTGCAAAGCAATCGTATTTTCAACTCGAGAATATGAATTTTCAACAAAACAGTAAATTCTAAACCGAATAGCTTAATTTTCGAGAAAACTGTTGAATTTTCAAGCCAAAAATACGAATTTTCTGCGAAACAATTATATTTTCAACCCATAAATATGAATTCTGAATTAAAATTATGAATCTTCAATCAACAAAAAGGAGTTTTTCACAAATTACTTCTACTTTTAACCAAGTAGTTAATTTTTCAACAAAATACATGAATTTTCAACAAAGTAATTGAATTATTAATTAAAGATATAATTTTCAACCAAAGATGGAATAGTTACATTTTCAGATAAAAAAATTAATTATTAAAAAAAAAAGAATTTTTGATAAAGTAATTCAAACGAGTAGTTGAAATTTAAACCAAAAAAGATGAAATCTCAACAAAAAATGTAATAGTTGATATTTCAACCCAGCAAGATTTGATTATAAAAAAAGCAGTTTAATTCAACCAAGAATTAAGATTAACTTTCGATCAAAAAAGAGGAAATTTCAACAAAACATAGGAATTTTTAACCAAAAAATTGCATTTTTTAACAAATAAGATGAAATTTTCAGCAAAAGAGATGAATTTTAAAACCAAAAAAAAGGAATATTCCACAGAACAATTGAATTTCAAAACAAAAATATGAATTTTGAACTAAAATGATAAATCTTCAAATAAAAAAAATGAATTTTTTACAAATTACTTCTACTTTTAACCAAGCAGTTAATTTATCAACAAAATAATTGAATTTTTAATTAAAAATATCAATTTTCAATCAAAGAGATGGATTATTTACATTTTCAGCTAAAAAAATTAATTCTCAATCAACCAAAAAATGAATTTTTGTCAAAGTAATTCAACCAAGTGGTTGAATTTTCAACCAAAAAGACGAATTTTCAACAAAACAGTAAAATTCTCAACCAAAAAAGATTAATTTTTAACCGAATAGTTGCATTTTTAACCAAAAAAAGATTACATTTTTTTTTAAATTACCAAATTTTCTTTTGTTTTTATTAATTCAATTTGAACTTAAACGCGAAGAAGGGGAAGTTTCTTGAAAACAGTGGGAAAAAATAAGAATTCTTTAAAAAAGGGGAAACGAGAGGAATAGAGGAAAGAGTGTGAAGTCTTTCGTTCTTAAAAATTGTATACACGCCTTGTACTCACTTTCGAGATCCAAAATAGTGTTAAAAATGAACTTCACTGCTAATTTAAAAAGTTATTATTTAGTCTATAAATGATCAAAATTCCTACTTATTTATCGTAGGCTCTTTCTCCTTTTTCTTATTTTTGCACTCAAAATACAATTGAATTAATAGAACCCAATAAGAAAATCCAATTATTTTTTGTTAAAAGTTCATTCTTTTTCGGTTGAAAAGTCTACTATTTCTTGGTTGAAAATTTAACTTTTTTGTTGAAAATTCGTCTTTTTGGCTTGAAAATTCAATAATTTGATTGCATTTTTTTCTTGACTAACACATTTTTTTATTGTAAATTCAACTATTTTATCGAACATTCATCTTTTTGATTTGAAAATTCATCTCTTTCTATGGAAATTTCATCTTTTTTGGTTAAAAATGCCACTATCTGGTTAAAAATTAATCTGCTTCGAAATAAAATTAAATTTTTTATTGAAAATTAACATTTTCGGGTGGAAAATTCATCTGTTTTGTGGAGAATTAGTAGTGTCGACTCGAAAATTCAAGAATTTAGTAGAAAATGTAACCGTTTGGTTGAAAATTATGTATTTAGTTGAACATTTTTCATTTTTTAATAGAAAATCATTTTTTTATTTAAAAATAAACATTTCGTTGAAATATCTACTATTACATTTTTCGTTTAAGACTAATCTTTTTACAATTTGGTATAAAATTGAACTATTTGGTACAAAATTAAACAGTTTATAGAAAATTCGTTTTTTTTTTTGTATTGAAAATTAATTCTTCTCAAGAAAAATTTACCCACATTTTTGGTTGAGAAATTACTTTTTTATTTAAAAGTTCAACTATTTAGTTGTGATTGTTGTAATGTAATTTGTTAAAAAATTTTTTTCTGGTGGGAAATTAATCTTCACGGTTGAAATTTTTTGTTTGTTTTGTTTG
Source organism: Andricus quercusramuli (assembly GCA_932178445.1). Lineage (NCBI taxonomy): Eukaryota > Metazoa > Arthropoda > Insecta > Hymenoptera > Cynipidae > Andricus > Andricus quercusramuli. The sequence continues at coordinate 9,884 of CAKNXH010065001.1, read as the reverse complement.
TTAGAAAATTATTTTCTTTGATTAAGAATCACGCACTTAATTGAAAATTTGTCTCTGTTGGTAAAATCCAAGCGTTTTTTTTTATTAAAATATTTTATTTTTTTAAATTCATCTTTTTCGGTTAAAAATTTAACTCCTTGGCTGAATGTTGAAATACTGTCTTAAAAGTTAAATTTATTGGTTGACGATTCATCATTTTAGTTCAAAATTAGTTGGTTTCCTTTTAAAAGTAATTTTTTAAACTGAAAATGTAATTATTTGTCGATAATTCATATTCTCGGGTTAAAAATTCAACTGTTTTATAGGAAATTCGTTTTTTTTTTTGCTTGAATGTTCAACAAGTCAGTATAAAATTTAACTACTTAGTACAAAATTAAACTGTTTAATAGAGAATATATATTTTTCTAATTGAAAATTAATTCTCAATGAAAATGTAACTACTTCATTCTTGGTAAATCTTTTTTTTTTTTTAAATTAATCTTCTTGGTTAAAAAGTATACTACCAGGTTAAAAAATGTATGCATTTTGTTGAAAGCTCTTCTTGTTTGGTAGAAAATTAATCTGCTTGGTTAAAAATTCAACTATTTGGTAAAAATGTATGTATTTTGTTGAGAATTCATTTTTCTGGGTAGAAAATTAATTTTCTGGGTAGAAAATTAATTTTCTTGGTTGAAAATTTATCTTTTTGGTTGAAAATTCAACTATTTTGTTGAAAGCTCGTGTTTTTCGCTTAGAAATACAATATTTTTGATGAAATTTGGATTGAAAAATGTTTTATTTTTTGTCAGTAGTGTCTTTTAAAATTACCTGTAATTTGCACCAGGTAACTGGATTATCTGCGACTTTTGGACACTTTACATCCAACCAGCAGGGTCCTTTGATATTTCTTTCTATCAACAGTAATTCCAATGCATTCACAGAAGATCCAAATACTGCTTCGATCGTGCGTCCGCTGTAAGTTGAATCCATTTGCGGATATGTTGCTGCATATCTCACTTCCAAATATTCAGCATGTTTGGGAGCTTCTTCACGGTCGAAGGAGTAAAACTTTGAACTTTTACACGAACGGAATTCCTTTATTCCATTTCTTCCAGCGTAGTTGTTAAACTCCTCGTAGACGTCCTCTATTGAATTTTCCTTTGGTTCTTCATCTTTCAAAACTGGTTTGATCTGAAATATTTATTTTTAGTCTCTTAAACAATAGAGGTTTTTTATATTTAAATCTAGGTTGATAACAGAGGTATGGGTGGGGGGGGGGGGAGGGGAAGAAAAGTTACAAACTTAGATAACGTTTAGAACGTTTCCTGATGAACAATTTTAATAAATTTTGTGAATTTTGCGAATGACCCTGAAACGGTTCAGTTCAGTATTAACGTAATAAGTTAAAAAATCATTTTCATATTCCAGACTTCACATTATATCCCCTATTCCAGTCTTTTTCAATTTCTTAAAGAATTCTTGTTTGTTGGAAGTTAATTTTTTGTTGTTGAAATGTCTACTATTATATTTTTGGTTTAGAATTAATTTCGTTTTGTTAACAATTGTAACATATCATTGCAAATTTAATTATTTTGTTGGAAATTAATTTTTTTGTTTAAAAATAATCTCTTGTGGTCAAAAATTCAAAGTAGTTTAAAGTAATTTTTTTTTAGCTGAAAGGTCTATTATATTTTTAATTCGGAATTCATTTGGTTTGGTTAACAATTGTAATATTTAATTGCAAATGTCATTATTTTGTTGAAAATTATATATTTTTTTAAAACATCACGTCTTGTGCTCAACAAATAAATTACTTAGTTGAAAGTTAAAAAATTAATTATTTTGTTGAAAATTCAATTCTTTTGTTAAAAAATCAGCTTATGTGGTCAAAAATTCAATTACTTTGTTAAAAATACATTTTTTTGATTAAAGATTAATCTCTTTAGTGGAAAATTGAACTATTTTGTTGAAAATTTATCTCTCTTGCTTGAAGATTCATATTTCACAGTTCAAAATCAACTTTGTTGTTGATAATTCAACTACTTGGTTGAAAAGTTGCACTACTTTGTTAAAAATTGAATTTTTTGTTGAAGCTTCATCGCTTTCGTTGAAAATTTAACAATTTTGTTGAAAATTCATAACATTTTTTATTGATAATTAATTTTTTTAAGTGAAGATTTGAACATTCCATTTTTGGTTGAAAAGGTAAATTTTTTAGTTGAAAATTCAATTATATGGTGATAAATTGCAACTTTTTGATGAAAAATTCTACTGATTCTTTGAAAATTCGTCTTTTTTTTGTAGACAATTTATTTTTGTGGTTAAGAAATCATCTTCTTAGTAGAAGATTAATTTTCTTGATTGAAAATTCATGTATTAGGGTTAAAAATGCAACTGTTCGGTTCAATTAAATTGTTTTTTATTTCAAAATTTTAGTTGAAAATTCAACCATTTTCTTTTCTGGCATGGAAATTCAACAGTTTGGTAGGCAATTAAACTATTTTGTTAAAAAATAAACTATTTGTAAATTTCACCATTTAGTAGAAAATTTGTCTTTCGAATTGGATTTTTAGTTGAAACTGCAACTCCTTGATTGAAGCTTCATTTTTTTAAAGAACCATGTCTTCGGTTGAAAATTTAACTATTTATTGACAATTAAATTTTTTGGATTAAAACTTAATTTTTTATCTGTGACTTTAACTCTTTAATTTTTGGTTGAAAATTTACCATTGATAAGTTGAAAATTCAACTATTTGGTAGAAAATTAATCTTGTTAGCTAAAAATTCATCTTTTTGCTTGAGGATTCAACTATTTTGTTAAAAATTTATCTTTATTCGTTGAAATACAACTGGCTGAAAATAGTTCCTTTTTGTTGAAAATTAATTTGATGCTGGAAAATTTTTCGATTTCATTTTTGGCTAAAAACTGATCTTTTTTAGTTGAAAATTAAAATGTTTCGTTAAAAATTCATATTTCTTGACTGAAAATTAACTTTCTTGTTGAAAATTCAACTTTTTCGGTTTAAAAGTCCACTTTTTTCTGAAACATTCAAATTTTTATCTACAAATTTGCCTATTCCATTATTCGTTGAGAACTCATTTTTTACTTGAAAATTCAAATATTTCATTACAAATTCATGTATTTGGATGAAAACTCGTTTTTTGATCAAACTGTTTGGTTGTATTCAATTGTTTTTTGTTTCAAATGAAAATCTCTTTTGGTTGAAAAATAAAATACTTGGTTTAAAGTCAAACCACCTTGTAGCGAATGCATTTTCTTTTTGGTTGAAGATTCATAATTTTAATTGAAAATTCAACTATTGGGTTGTGAGGGAACTTTTTTTGTGAAGATTCTTATTTTCGGGGTGAAAATTTGTGTAGAAAATTCGCCTTTGGCTTGAGAATTCAACAATTTGGTAGAAAATTAAAGTATTTAGTTCAAAACTTGACTATTTTAGTAGAAAATTTAACTATGTGGTTAAAAATTAAACTATTTATTTAAAAATTGAATCATCTGATGGAAAATTAACTGTTTTATTGACAATTCGCCATTTTTTGGTGAAACATTAATTTTCTTGATGGAAAATTCATTTTTTTTGGTTGAAAATACAACTATTTGGTTCAAAATGCGTTTTTTAAAATTGAAGATTCATCATTAAATTATTATAGTTAAAAATGTCATGTATTTTGTTGAAAATTAATTTCTTTAGCTAAAAATGTATGTTTAGTTGAAAATTCAACTATTTGGTTGAAAATTGATGCATTTTGTTGAAAATTCGTCTCTTGTGGTAGAATATTAATCTTCTTATTGAGAAATTCATCTTTTTTATCAGCAATTCATTTATTTGGTTACAAATTTAATTATATTGTTGAGAACTATTTTTTTAAATTAAATTTTGTTAACAGAAAATTCAACTATTTTGTGCATGAATGAAAATTTATCTTTTTTTAATCTTATTTTTCATTTTAATTTAGCTTTTGTTTAAAATTCGTCTTTTTCGTCGAAGATTCATCTCTTTGATCAATAATTTAACTAATTTGTTGAAAATGTGTCTTCTTGGTTAAAAAATCATTTCCTTCATTGGAAATTCATCCGGTTTGATTGAAAATGCAACTGCTTGGTTGAATTCAACTATTTAGATAAAAATTATTCTATTTATTTGAAAATTTAACCATTTGGTAGGAAATAAACTTTTTTGTTGAAAAATCATATTATCGGATTGGATTTCTAACTGTTTTGTAGAGAATTCGTCTTTTTGGCTTCAAGATTTAACAATTTTGTTGAAAATTCACCTTTTGGTCAAATATTAATCTTCTTGGTAGAAAATGAATGTTTTTTGCTTGAAAATTTAACTACCTGGTTGAAAATTTCTTTTTTGGATTGAAAATTCAACTATTTGGTAGAAAATTCATGCATTTTGTTGAAATTTAGTCTTTTGGTAGAAAATTCATATTCTTGGTTGAAAATTTATATATGCAGTTTAAAAATCCAGCTATTTGTTTAAAAATCGAGGTCAAAAAAGGGGGGGGGGGGCCTGGAAAACGCAAATTTGTTAGTGTAGTTTATGGACTGTCCCTTACCTGTTCCCTTGGTAAAAGGTAGACTCTCCTCGGAATGTTTTTCACCACAACACAGCAAGAAACGCATTTCTTTGTCGATTCTACGTAAGTCTTACCGAAAAGATAAACAACTCCTGGTTGCCTGAAAGGATCTTCGTAAGCGTCCCACCAGAAAAATCGAAAAACTGATTCATTAGCTTCGTTGGTGATGATGGGCAGGGTTACGTTTCTATCATCCACCGAATCTTTAGTTTCATCCATTTGCGGTTGGAAATTCTCCTCCCAAGCTATACTTATGTCGGCTGAATCAAACATATCCACGTCCGAGGTATCGCAAGACAATGCTGAGGTTTTTTGAGAATCAACCTTACAAACAGTGAACTCCGAATCGCCAAATTCTATTATATCGGGTATCTGAAAGATAAGTTTCAAATTAAACTGAAGATCTAATAATTCCATTAACAGGGTGGCTGCCTTAATTAAATGAAAAAAATCCCGGGGTTTTCCCGGTTCGTAAGAATTATTCATAGCCATTGGAATTAAAGAATTTTAACTCTTAAAACTGAAAGTTTTTTTAGTTTAAAGTAATCAAAACTGAACTGTAAATTAAATCAATTAAAGTGGAACTCTGGTGAAATTTGAACTTTAAATATTCAAGTTTGACGAAATTTTATTTCAGAAATGTTTAATTCAAACGCTATATAATCTACATTTATACAATTTTACACAAATTTCAGAACAATTTCAAATTGAATGATTTTAAAAAATTTTAAAAATATAAATCCAAGCTATTAGTTTCAATACATTAAATTGAAGAATGAATCAATCAATTTGTAAATTTTCAAAATTATACCACTTTCAACAATTTTATGTTAGAAACAGTAAAAATTGAACGATTTAATTGTTTCTCAAACCCAAGATTCTTCAAATTAGAAGTTTAATTATTTTAATTCGTTTCAGATTAATAGTGGATTAATTGTTACTTATACTTTAAAAATGGTTTACAGATATTTTTTTAACATTTCCTTAAAAATAATTTTTTTTAATGAAAAATCATTTGAAATTTTCTCAGGAATCTCAAGAATTTTTTTTATTATCTTAAAACCTTTAAAAATCCTCCAAAAATTTCAAAATTTATTTTCAAAATCTTCAAAAATATTATCCACTTTATAAGAATATAAATCCAAGCTATTAGTTTCAATACTTTAAATCCACTTTTCCTTAATATTTTTTCAAATTTGAAATTATTTAAACAAATTTTTTAAAAAACTTTGAATACCTTTTTACTTATTTTTTTTATCATGACAAATAAAAAAATGTCTTAAAATCTTCCAAATTCTTTTTTGACAAATTGGGAAATTTTTTTAAATATTCACTGAAAATAAATTTTTCTCAGGAATCTTAAGAAAATATTTCATCATGTTCAAATCTTTCAAAATCATTAAATAGCTTCAAAATTGTTTTCCGAAATCTTCAAAAATCTATGTTGTTGTTAAAATTTGATTTTCTCTGTTGAAAATGTTTTAAAACTATTAAATATCTTTTAAAATAATTCGATTTTTTCCAAATTTTTAAAAACAATTATGAAAAATGCAAAAATGCCTTAAAACAATGCAAATTCTTTTTTGACAATTTTGGAAATCTTTTGAAATGTTTTGAAATCTTTTTGAATATTCTCTCAAAATAAATTTTGTGAAATAAAAAACCATACAAAAAATTTTTCAGGAATCTACATTTTGTTTTGAATGTTTCGAAATCTTTAAAAACTTTAAATTATTATTGAAATTTTTTCAGGACTTTTAAATATCTTTCTAAATTATTCGAATTTTTCTTATTTTTTTAAACTTGCAAAATAAAAAATATTTACCTAGAAATATTTCAGATTCTTCTTTGACAATTTTGTAAATCTTTTTAAATATTCTCTTAAAATTAATTTTTCAAAATGAAAAATTACAAAAAATTTTCCAGGAATCCTAAGAACATTTGTTATGATCTCGAAATTTTTCAAAATTCTTCAAAAGTTAAAAATTTTTTACTTCAATATTTTAAAAAATCTAAATTCTCTTTAAAATTTTTAAAAATTTGATAGTATCTTAAAAAATGTTTAAAAACTTTTAAATATTATTCAAAATAATTAGATTTTTTTTAAAAAGCATGAAAAATTATAAAAATTGGATCAAAATCTTCCACATTCTTTTTTGACAAATTTTGGAAATCTTGTTAAATATTTCCTTAAAATAAGTTTTGTAAAATAAAAAATCATAAAAAAATTCACAGAATCTTAAAAAAAAATCAAAATTTCATTTCGAAATCTTCAAAAATCTACATTTTCTTTAAAATACTTTGAAATCATTTAAAAATTAAAATTATTAAAATTTTTTCAGAACTTTTAAATATCTTTTTAAATGATTCGAATTTTTCCTATTCCTTTTTTACATCCTGCAAAATTAAAAACATTTACATTAAAATTTTCTAGATTCTTTTTTTTTTCAATTTTGGAAATCTTTTTAAATATTGTCTTGAAATTAATTTTTCAAAATAAAAAATTATTTAAAATTTCTCCAGGATTCTTAAGAACATTTGTTACGATACCGAAATTTTTCAAAATCCTTAGAAAGTTTTAAAATCTTCAAAAATCTAAATTTTGTTTTAAATTTGTTAAATCTTGAAATTAATTTTTTTCAAAACTTTTAAATATCTTTCAAAATAGTTCGAGATTTTCCTATCATTTTTTTCTAATCATGAAAAATTTTTTATATTGCCTATTTATATCTTCCACATTCGTTCTCAACAATTTTGGAAACCTTTTTAAATATTCTCTTGAAATTAATTTTTTTTAAATAGAAAAACATTTTCAATTGTTATTTATAATTCAAAATTTGAGACTTTCAATTACAAGTTAAACATTTCTTAAATTAAACAATTAAAATTGTAGCGTTCAAAGTTTACATTTAGCACTTTGAAATGTTAACGATTCAAGGCTTTCTACTTCAAACAATTCTGTTTCGAATTGTTCAGTTTTGAATATCGAATTTATAATTGATTGAATTGATTTTAAATTGAATGGGTTAAAAATTGAATATTTAACACGAAAACAATATTTGAATACCATTTTAAATTAAAGAAAAGCATTTAATTATGAATTTATTAATTTAAAGTTATTCTGAATAATAATCGATAATTAAATATTGATATAAGACCAGTAGACAAAAAAGAACATCAAATATAATTGCTTTTAATTTACAATAATTATTTAAGCTCTTCAAAATTGCATTTTTAAATTCTTTAAACTGAAAACGTGTAAAAGTTGAAATCGAAATTATTTGAAATTGCACAGAATCATGTGATATGAAATTTGTCATGTTTCAAGTGATTGGATAGTTTTTTCTTCTAAAAATTGGTAAAATTTCCGGTTATTTGGTCGAGCGGCCATCCTGGTTCAGTACATAAGATTGTATAACAGAAAAATTATAAATAAACCTACATCCTCGATTATTGTCTTTGCCTCCTCGACTTCATCTTTAGAATCCTCGATAATCTGACTCGCAGAAGTTTCAGTAGTATCCTGAATAGATTCATGATGTCCATTCCTATTTAGATCTTCGTTTTCATCAGTCTCGATCTGCTGACTAAGACTCTGCTCTTTAAACGACACCTCTTTCAATTTCTCGGCTTTCGATTTAAAGGAACTTGTACTCAGATCATCAAAAATCATCATTTCATCTTCATCTTCGATTTCTTCCCTTGGGTTGATTTTTTCTACTTTTTGAGGTTTGGGAACTGGCGCACGCCTTGGAGGACTGTTCACATGAAAATTAATCAGACATTAAAAAAAAAAATGTAAAATTAAATTAAAATTTCGATATTCTCCCAATATTGCTTTCAGGGAACTTACGGAGCTTTCGGAACGACTGCAAATTTGGTCTTAATCCTCGGTTCTACTCGCTTCGGGGTACTTTCATCATTTTTGAGCTCAGACATCAAATCACCCAAAATATTATCATCGTCGAGCTTTTCTGCGGCCTTGGTTTTCGAGGCCATGTTCATAAACATATTCTTAATGCTCCCCTTACTTTTGGCTGCAATTTTAGCCTTTTTTCGTGGACCCATTGAACTATTCTGCTTAGCAGCTTGTATACTACCCTCGTCCAGGTCATCGTCAAATATTTCTCTGCCATCTTCGACGTATCCTTCTCCCCCTTTAAAATTTCATTATATTTCTCACATTAGAATTCATAATTGATTTCAGTGATTATAAATAACTAGATTCTTTTGAATAGTTACTGTCACTGGTTACTTTTTTTGGTAACGAATTTACTTTTGCAAATAAGTAACGAATTAGTAAATTAATTTTTCCAGTAACAGTAACTATAAAAATCGTTACTTTTTTAGTTACTTTAAAAATGTTCAAAAGTCTTTTTTTTACAATCAACAACATCTTACTGTTTTAGCAACGATTTTTTTCATTTTCATCGAATTAACGGATGAAAAAACTTTAATGCTTTTCCAAAGCTCAAAAAATGGTTCATAATAGTGGGAGGAAATGCACTTTTTTCGTTCAAAAAAGTCCAAATTTTTCAATTTTTGTCTGATTTTCAATAAAAAAAAAAATAAAAAAATAGTGCATTAAATTTTGAAGAGACTCAAGCTCGGAAGTTTTGTCCTGTCTATTTGTTTATTTACCAAATTTTCACTCAGAATATGAAAAAGTGACTTTTTTAATAAACAATTGTTTATGCTTCAATAACTGCTTAGTACAATTTACATCACCTCAAATCAATTCACGGGGACTCACAGAATACAAATAGTTGTATTATTGATCTATTCAATTATTTCAAACAAATTTGATAAAAAATTGGCGAATAGTGTTAAAACAGTTCAAAAAATTTTCTTTTTGCTGAAGCTGCTTCACATTTATATAGGGATGACATTTAATTACACAACATATTTTAAATACCCTCAGTTGGCTGAATTGCTACAGATATTTCTAAAAATAATATACCTTCAATGGTATTTGGTGAATGAATAATAACACTGCATACTATGATTTTAAAATTAATAACTATGATAAATTGATTACCCAAATATTTATTAGTACATATTTATTAATATTTGCGACTAACAAAGATTCTGAACTTAGTCTCAAGCTATTTGAATGGAAATACCGATTTTCTTCGACCTGGAGAAGAAAATTTTTTTAAAAATAAAATTTAGATTTTTAAAGCCTTCTAAAAAAATATGGAAGCTTTTTAAGCTTTTTATATAAACAAATTTTCAAATAAGTAAAATAAAAATTCAATGAAATAGTTAAATTTTCAATCAAAAATATAATAGTTACATTTTCA
>CAKNXH010065000.1:0-16887 GCA_932178445.1 Andricus quercusramuli | reverse complement strand
TTTCACAAAGATTCACGAAGTTTTCACAGATTTCAAAAAGATTCCAACTGCAAAGATTCCAAAAAAATGCAAAATATTTCAGAAGGTTTCACAACGATTCCAACAGATTTTATGAGATTTCTAAGAATAAAAAATATTTAAGATTTCAAATATTTTACAATGATTTCAAAGTCTTCAATATTCCAAATATTTTACAAAGATTGACAAAGATTTAAGAAGATTTCGCAAAATTTTCAACAGATTTCGAGGATTCATAAATATTCCAGATTTCACAAAGATTTCACAGGTTCCAACGGATATCGGAGATTTAAAAATGTTTTAGAAGGTTTCAAAGATTTCAAAACATTTCAGATTCCAACATTTAAATTATTTTACAAAGAATGACAAAGATTTAAAAATATTTCAAAATATTTCGCAAAGATTCTAACAGTTTTCAAAAGATTTCAATGATTCTAAAAGATTTCAAAGATTTAAAAATATTTCAGAAGATTTCGCAAAAATTCTAACAGACTTCGAAAGATTTCGAAGATTTAAATAAATTTCAGATTTCAATATTTCAAATATTTTACAAAGAATGACGAAGATTTAAAAATATTTCAGAAGATTTCGCAAATATTCTAACAGATTGAAAAATATTCCGATGATTCCAAAAGATTTCAAAGATTTACAAATATTTCAGAAGATTTCATAAAGATTCTAACAGATTTCAAAAGACTTTGAAGATCTCAAAATATGTAAGTAGATTTAAAAAAGATTTCATAGATTCCAACAAATGACTAAATATTTCAGAAGATTTAGATTTCAAAATATTTCAGAAGATTTCAAAGAATAAAAAGATTTTAAAAGATTTGAAAGATTTCAAACATTTCAAATATTTCATAAAGATTTTAAGAGATTCAAAGATTTTCTGGGTTTTAACATCTTTCAAAAGATTTCATGAAGATTCCAAAAGGTTTAAAAATATTTCTGATTTAAAAGATTTCACAAAGATTGACAAAGATTTCAAAATATTTCAGAAAATTTCACAAAGATTTCAAAATATTTCCGATTTCAAATATTTCACCAAGATTAAAAAGATTTCAAAAGATTTTACAAAGATATCAAAATAGTTCAGAAGATTTTAGAAAGAATACACAGATTCCAACAGATTTCAAAAGATTTAGAAATTTTCTTAAATATTTCCGAAGCGTTCAAAATATTTCAGAATTCAGAGACATCAAATATTTCACAAATATTCACAAAGATTTCACAAAGGTTTCTGAAGAATTTCAAAGATTCCAACAGTTTGGAAATTTTTAAATATTTCAGAAGATTTCACCCAGATTTGTAAGATACCAAAGATTACAAAAGGTATTAAAGATTTCAGAAAATTTCAGATTTCAAAGATTTCAAAGAGTTCAAGAGATTTCAAAATATTTCAGAAAATTTCACAAACACTTCAAAATATGTCACAAACATTTCAACGATTGGAACAGACGTCAAAAGATTTAAAAATATTTCAGATTTCAAAGATTGCAAATATTTCACGAAGTTTTCGCACAGATTGCGAAGAATCCAATAGAGTTAAAAGATTTTAAAATATTTCAGAAGATTTAACAAAGATTTTAAGAGATTTCAAAATATGACATAAGATTTCACAAAGATTTCAAATGATTTTAAAAGATTTCAGTAGATTTTACACAGATCTAAAGAGATTTTCTCAAGACAAAAAGGTTTCATATATTAAAATTTTGTTTAAAAATATATTTTTAAAAATTCAAATTTTAACATATTTCAGAAGATTTCACAAAGATTTCAAAGATTCCGACAGATTTCAAATGATTTCAAAGATTCCAATATAGTTAAAAGATTTTAAAATATTTCAGAAGATTTCACAAAGATTTCAACAGATTTCAAATAATTTTAAAGATTTGAAGACATTCCAAAACATTTCAGAAGATTTCACAAAGATTGCAAATATTCCAACAGATTTTAAATGATTTCAAAAACTTCAATAGAGTTAAAAGATTTTTAAATATTTCAGAATATTTGACAAAGATTTCAGAATTCAATGATTCCAACAGATTTCAAATGATTTCAAAAATTCCAATCGAGTTAAAAGATTTTTTAAATATTTCATAAAGATTTCAGAAGGATTTCATAAAGATTTTACGAAGGCTTGTATATTTGTCGTAATTTTAATTTTTACTAGCAGATTAAAAAGGGAGTATTTTCAAGAAAAGAAAGCTTTCACAACATAATTTTCTTTATTTACGAAATTGGAATCAGTTGAATTATTCATATTTCAGTACTTTCAAACTTGAATGTTTTAATACTTGAAATAAAATAATTTGTACTCGTTCCAAAGCATCGTATTTAAAGCTATTATTCTCAAAAGCTTTCAAATAAAAATAATTGAAGTCTAAAATTGTGCATTCATTTGAACGGATTGTAAACCGTAAAAATAGGAAAAGTAGGGTACTTCTAAATAAAAAATAAAAAAAGCTATTTATTCAATAAACAAATACTTACGGAAACGCAGAGGGACTGCAAATCGTAACTTCTAACTTTTAGATTCAGTTCCTTAGCAGAAGTTTGTATATCACAAATAGGTCGACCGCAAAATGTTGCACCTAAATTTACTTTTCCCTGTAACGAGTAAGGAAAAGAAATTATATTATTTAAAAAAATTATTTTATATAAATTATTATTTTTTAAAAATATTTAATCTAAATTTTTTTGACAAACTTGCCTTATACATCGGAGGAGTAGATCTCTTTAATTTCCCTATCCTACTCCAACTAGAAACTTTTAAATTATAGATTCTGTGCATTAAAAGATCGAACTGGAATCCAGTATCATAACCGATTATTAAATCTGGATCTGAATTCTGAATTATAGTGAGCAGTTCCTCGAGTAAATCACGTTCTGAATCGCATCTGATCACTTTCGTGTGTTTGGTTTTCGAAAGTTTATCTTTTGCGTGAAGTGGCCAAGGAACATCTTTCGGATGAGTTACGACTGAAATAAATAATACAAATTAATTTATAATTTATAATTGAAAATTGAATTTGACACTAAAATTTGTTCTAGTATTTTTATCTCAAGAAGTATAATGACTTACGGCAACAATGTTTTTCGAAAGGAGGTTTAGGAGACGCTTTATCCATCTGATAATTGTGATGTAGCAAAACTCCAACCATCACAATCTCATTCAACTGTCCCTTGGGATTCAAAGCTGATCGAATGTTTAATGTAGCCACAACCATTGGTGGAATTGTAGTTTTTGGAACTTCACGAGAAAAGGAAATGTGCTCCATTTTCATGCAGTTTACCTAAGAAAAAGCCCAAAATGATCTCAAAGCAGGGGAAATAAGTCCATTGTTAACGAAAATAGGGGAATAAATTGTGTAAATGCAATTAAAGTAGATACCATATTGACTTCAATATGAAACAATTTCAATTACAAAGACTTCAAGTCGAAGATTAATTTATTTGCAACTAAATAGTTGAATCTTCAATCGAAAAAGATTTTCTACCAAAAGAGATGAATTTTCAAGCCAAACAGACGAATGTTCGAAAAAGAGTTCAGTTTTCAAGCTAAAAATTCGAACGATTTAGAAAAAAGTTTACTTTTAAACCCGAAAAGATGAATTTTCACCCAAATAGATGAACATTCAAGCAAAAGAGACGAATTTTCCACAAAATATTTTGGACTTTTAACCAAATAATTAAATTTTAAAGTCAAAAAGAACATTTTTTTTAGAAGACAGTTGAATCTCCCACAAAAAAGTTCCATTTCAACCAAGAAAGATGACTTTTCTACAACAAAAAAATTAATTTTCTATCCAAAAAGACGAATGTACCACAAAATAGTTGAATTTTCAACACAATAATTAAATTTTCGACAAAATTGTTTAATTTTAAACCAAACAGCTGAATTTTCAACCTACAAAGACAAATGTTCAACCAATAAAATTAATTTTCTACCAGTAGAGGAATTTTCAACAAGGTACATACATTTTCAACCAAAAAATGGAATAGTTAGATTATCAGTTTCAAAAATTTTTTATAACGGAATTTTCAACTTATAAAGGATGAATTTTCAAACAAAAAGACAATGGTTAAATTTTCAGATAAAAAAATTAATTTTCAACAAAAATAAAACCAATTGTCAACAAAATAGTTGAATTTTCAAGTAAAAAAGTCGAACGTTCTAAAAAACAGTTAACTTCTAAACCTGAAAAGATAAATTTTCCATAAAAAAAGATAATTTTCAATCAAGAAAGATGAATTTTCACCCGAATCAACAAAAAAGTTAATATTAAACCAGAAAAGATGAATTTTCAAATGGAAAATAGATGCATTTTACAAAAAAAAAATTGAATTTTCAACTAAAACATATCAGTTTTCAATAAAAAATGGAATAGTTAAATTTTCAGTTTGAAAATTTAATTTTCATTTGAAAAAAACGAATTTTCAGCAAAATCGTTGAATTTTAAACCGAAGAAGTGAATTAAGAAAAAATGAATTTTTAACCAAGTGGATCATCTTTTAAGCATTTAGTTGAATTTTCAACCAAAATAGATACATTTTTTTATTAAATAATCAAATTTTCAACCAAAACCATAAATTTACAAGCAAAAAATACGATTTTTTACAAAACGGTTGAATTTTTAACCCAAAAATAAGCATTTTCAACAAAAAAAGTTAATTTTCTGCCAAATTGTTAAATTTTCTAATAAATACTTGAAATTTTTACCAAATAGTTGAAAATTCTTAACCAAAAAGAGGAATTTTCAGCTAACAATTAGGATTCACTTTCTACCAAAAGAAGACGAAATTTCAACAAAACAGAAGAATTTTTAACCAAATAGCTGCATTTTTCACCAAAAAAGATTAAATTTTTACCAAAAGAGATGAACATTCATACCAAAAAGATCAATATTCTGCAAAGCAATCGTATTTTCAACTCGAGAATATGAATTTTCAACAAAACAGTAAATTCTAAACCGAATAGCTTAATTTTCGAGAAAACTGTTGAATTTTCAAGCCAAAAATACGAATTTTCTGCGAAACAATTATATTTTCAACCCATAAATATGAATTCTGAATTAAAATTATGAATCTTCAATCAACAAAAAGGAGTTTTTCACAAATTACTTCTACTTTTAACCAAGTAGTTAATTTTTCAACAAAATACATGAATTTTCAACAAAGTAATTGAATTATTAATTAAAGATATAATTTTCAACCAAAGATGGAATAGTTACATTTTCAGATAAAAAAATTAATTATTAAAAAAAAAAGAATTTTTGATAAAGTAATTCAAACGAGTAGTTGAAATTTAAACCAAAAAAGATGAAATCTCAACAAAAAATGTAATAGTTGATATTTCAACCCAGCAAGATTTGATTATAAAAAAAGCAGTTTAATTCAACCAAGAATTAAGATTAACTTTCGATCAAAAAAGAGGAAATTTCAACAAAACATAGGAATTTTTAACCAAAAAATTGCATTTTTTAACAAATAAGATGAAATTTTCAGCAAAAGAGATGAATTTTAAAACCAAAAAAAAGGAATATTCCACAGAACAATTGAATTTCAAAACAAAAATATGAATTTTGAACTAAAATGATAAATCTTCAAATAAAAAAAATGAATTTTTTACAAATTACTTCTACTTTTAACCAAGCAGTTAATTTATCAACAAAATAATTGAATTTTTAATTAAAAATATCAATTTTCAATCAAAGAGATGGATTATTTACATTTTCAGCTAAAAAAATTAATTCTCAATCAACCAAAAAATGAATTTTTGTCAAAGTAATTCAACCAAGTGGTTGAATTTTCAACCAAAAAGACGAATTTTCAACAAAACAGTAAAATTCTCAACCAAAAAAGATTAATTTTTAACCGAATAGTTGCATTTTTAACCAAAAAAAGATTACATTTTTTTTTAAATTACCAAATTTTCTTTTGTTTTTATTAATTCAATTTGAACTTAAACGCGAAGAAGGGGAAGTTTCTTGAAAACAGTGGGAAAAAATAAGAATTCTTTAAAAAAGGGGAAACGAGAGGAATAGAGGAAAGAGTGTGAAGTCTTTCGTTCTTAAAAATTGTATACACGCCTTGTACTCACTTTCGAGATCCAAAATAGTGTTAAAAATGAACTTCACTGCTAATTTAAAAAGTTATTATTTAGTCTATAAATGATCAAAATTCCTACTTATTTATCGTAGGCTCTTTCTCCTTTTTCTTATTTTTGCACTCAAAATACAATTGAATTAATAGAACCCAATAAGAAAATCCAATTATTTTTTGTTAAAAGTTCATTCTTTTTCGGTTGAAAAGTCTACTATTTCTTGGTTGAAAATTTAACTTTTTTGTTGAAAATTCGTCTTTTTGGCTTGAAAATTCAATAATTTGATTGCATTTTTTTCTTGACTAACACATTTTTTTATTGTAAATTCAACTATTTTATCGAACATTCATCTTTTTGATTTGAAAATTCATCTCTTTCTATGGAAATTTCATCTTTTTTGGTTAAAAATGCCACTATCTGGTTAAAAATTAATCTGCTTCGAAATAAAATTAAATTTTTTATTGAAAATTAACATTTTCGGGTGGAAAATTCATCTGTTTTGTGGAGAATTAGTAGTGTCGACTCGAAAATTCAAGAATTTAGTAGAAAATGTAACCGTTTGGTTGAAAATTATGTATTTAGTTGAACATTTTTCATTTTTTAATAGAAAATCATTTTTTTATTTAAAAATAAACATTTCGTTGAAATATCTACTATTACATTTTTCGTTTAAGACTAATCTTTTTACAATTTGGTATAAAATTGAACTATTTGGTACAAAATTAAACAGTTTATAGAAAATTCGTTTTTTTTTTTGTATTGAAAATTAATTCTTCTCAAGAAAAATTTACCCACATTTTTGGTTGAGAAATTACTTTTTTATTTAAAAGTTCAACTATTTAGTTGTGATTGTTGTAATGTAATTTGTTAAAAAATTTTTTTCTGGTGGGAAATTAATCTTCACGGTTGAAATTTTTTGTTTGTTTTGTTTGTTAGAAAATTATTTTCTTTGATTAAGAATCACGCACTTAATTGAAAATTTGTCTCTGTTGGTAAAATCCAAGCGTTTTTTTTTATTAAAATATTTTATTTTTTTAAATTCATCTTTTTCGGTTAAAAATTTAACTCCTTGGCTGAATGTTGAAATACTGTCTTAAAAGTTAAATTTATTGGTTGACGATTCATCATTTTAGTTCAAAATTAGTTGGTTTCCTTTTAAAAGTAATTTTTTAAACTGAAAATGTAATTATTTGTCGATAATTCATATTCTCGGGTTAAAAATTCAACTGTTTTATAGGAAATTCGTTTTTTTTTTTGCTTGAATGTTCAACAAGTCAGTATAAAATTTAACTACTTAGTACAAAATTAAACTGTTTAATAGAGAATATATATTTTTCTAATTGAAAATTAATTCTCAATGAAAATGTAACTACTTCATTCTTGGTAAATCTTTTTTTTTTTTTAAATTAATCTTCTTGGTTAAAAAGTATACTACCAGGTTAAAAAATGTATGCATTTTGTTGAAAGCTCTTCTTGTTTGGTAGAAAATTAATCTGCTTGGTTAAAAATTCAACTATTTGGTAAAAATGTATGTATTTTGTTGAGAATTCATTTTTCTGGGTAGAAAATTAATTTTCTGGGTAGAAAATTAATTTTCTTGGTTGAAAATTTATCTCTTTGGTTGAAAATTCAACTATTTTGTTGAAAGCTCGTGTTTTTCGCTTAAAAATACAATATTTTTGATGAAATTTGGATTGAAAAATGTTTTATTTTTTGTCAGTAGTGTCTTTTAAAATTACCTGTAATTTGCACCAGGTAACTGGATTATCTGCGACTTTTGGACACTTTACATCCAACCAGCAGGGTCCTTTGATATTTCTTTCTATCAACAGTAATTCCAATGCATTCACAGAAGATCCAAATACTGCTTCGATCGTGCGTCCGCTATAAGTTGAATCCATTTGCGGATATGTTGCTGCATATCTCACTTCCAAATATTCAGCATGTTTGGGAGCTTCTTCACGGTCGAAGGAGTAAAACTTTGAGCTTTTACACGAACGGAATTCCTTTATTCCATTTCTTCCAGCGTAGTTGTTAAACTCCTCGTAGACGTCCTCTATTGAATTTTCCTTTGGTTCTTCATCTTTCAAAACTGGTTTGATCTGAAATATTTATTTTTAGTCTCTTAAACAATAGAGGTTTTTTATATTTAAATCTAGGTTGATAACAGAGGTATGGGTGGGGGGGGGGGGAGGGGAAGAAAAGTTACAAACTTAGATAACGTTTAGAACGTTTCCTGATGAACAATTTTAATAAATTTTGTGAATTTTGCGAATGACCCTGAAACGGTTCAGTTCAGTATTAACGTAATAAGTTAAAAAATCATTTTCATATTCCAGACTTCACATTATATCCCCTATTCCAGTCTTTTTCAATTTCTTAAAGAATTCTTGTTTGTTGGAAGTTAATTTTTTGTTGTTGAAATGTCTACTATTATATTTTTGGTTTAGAATTAATTTCGTTTTGTTAACAATTGTAACATATCATTGCAAATTTAATTATTTTGTTGGAAATTAATTTTTTTGTTTAAAAATAATCTCTTGTGGTCAAAAATTCAAAGTAGTTTAAAGTAATTTTTTTTTAGCTGAAAGGTCTATTATATTTTTAATTCGGAATTCATTTGGTTTGGTTAACAATTGTAATATTTAATTGCAAATGTCATTATTTTGTTGAAAATTATATATTTTTTTAAAACATCACGTCTTGTGCTCAACAAATAAATTACTTAGTTGAAAGTTAAAAAATTAATTATTTTGTTGAAAATTCAATTCTTTTGTTAAAAAATCAGCTTATGTGGTCAAAAATTCAATTACTTTGTTAAAAATACATTTTTTTGATTAAAGATTAATCTCTTTAGTGGAAAATTGAACTATTTTGTTGAAAATTTATCTCTCTTGCTTGAAGATTCATATTTCACAGTTCAAAATCAACTTTGTTGTTGATAATTCAACTACTTGGTTGAAAAGTTGCACTACTTTGTTAAAAATTGAATTTTTTGTTGAAGCTTCATCGCTTTCGTTGAAAATTTAACAATTTTGTTGAAAATTCATAACATTTTTTATTGATAATTAATTTTTTTAAATGAAGATTTGAACATTCCATTTTTGGTTGAAAAGGTAAATTTTTTAGTTGAAAATTCAATTATATGGTGATAAATTGCAACTTTTTGATGAAAAATTCTACTGATTCTTTGAAAATTCGTCTTTTTTTTGTAGACAATTTATTTTTGTGGTTAAGAAATCATCTTCTTAGTAGAAGATTAATTTTCTTGATTGAAAATTCATGTATTAGGGTTAAAAATGCAACTGTTCGGTTCAATTAAATTGTTTTTTATTTCAAAATTTTAGTTGAAAATTCAACCATTTTCTTTTCTGGCATGGAAATTCAACAGTTTGGTAGGCAATTAAACTATTTTGTTAAAAAATAAACTATTTGTAAATTTCACCATTTAGTAGAAAATTTGTCTTTCGAATTGGATTTTTAGTTGAAACTGCAACTCCTTGATTGAAGCTTCATTTTTTTAAAGAACCATGTCTTCGGTTGAAAATTTAACTATTTATTGACAATTAAATTTTTTGGATTAAAACTTAATTTTTTATCTGTGACTTTAACTCTTTAATTTTTGGTTGAAAATTTACCATTGATAAGTTGAAAATTCAACTATTTGGTAGAAAATTAATCTTGTTAGCTAAAAATTCATCTTTTTGCTTGAGGATTCAACTATTTTGTTAAAAATTTATCTTTATTCGTTGAAATACAACTGGCTGAAAATAGTTCCTTTTTGTTGAAAATTAATTTGATGCTGGAAAATTTTTCGATTTCATTTTTGGCTAAAAACTGATCTTTTTTAGTTGAAAATTAAAATGTTTCGTTAAAAATTCATATTTCTTGACTGAAAATTAACTTTCTTGTTGAAAATTCAACTTTTTCGGTTTAAAAGTCCACTTTTTTCTGAAACATTCAAATTTTTATCTACAAATTTGCCTATTCCATTATTCGTTGAGAACTCATTTTTTACTTGAAAATTCAAATATTTCATTACAAATTCATGTATTTGGATGAAAACTCGTTTTTTGATCAAACTGTTTGGTTGTATTCAATTGTTTTTTGTTTCAAATGAAAATCTCTTTTGGTTGAAAAATAAAATACTTGGTTTAAAGTCAAACCACCTTGTAGCGAATGCATTTTCTTTTTGGTTGAAGATTCATAATTTTAATTGAAAATTCAACTATTGGGTTGTGAGGGAACTTTTTTTGTGAAGATTCTTATTTTCGGGTTGAAAATTTGTGTAGAAAATTCGCCTTTGGCTTGAGAATTCAACAATTTGGTAGAAAATTAAAGTATTTAGTTCAAAACTTGACTATTTTAGTAGAAAATTTAACTATGTGGTTAAAAATTAAACTATTTATTTAAAAATTGAATCATCTGATGGAAAATTAACTGTTTTATTGACAATTCGCCATTTTTTGGTGAAACATTAATTTTCTTGATGGAAAATTCATTTTTTTTTGTTGAAAATACAACTATTTGGTTCAAAATGCGTTTTTTAAAATTGAAGATTCATCATTAAATTATTATAGTTAAAAATGTCATGTATTTTGTTGAAAATTAATTTCTTTAGCTAAAAATGTATGTTTAGTTGAAAATTCAACTATTTGGTTGAAAATTGATGCATTTTGTTGAAAATTCGTCTCTTGTGGTAGAATATTAATCTTCTTATTGAGAAATTCATCTTTTTTATCGGCAATTCATTTATTTGGTTACAAATTTAATTATATTGTTGAGAACTATTTTTTTAAATTAAATTTTGTTAACAGAAAATTCAACTATTTTGTGCATGAATGAAAATTTATCTTTTTTTAATCTTATTTTTCATTTTAATTTAGCTTTTGTTTAAAATTCGTCTTTTTCGTCGAAGATTCATCTCTTTGATCAATAATTTAACTAATTTGTTGAAAATGTGTCTTCTTGGTTAAAAAATCATTTCCTTCATTGGAAATTCATCCGGTTTGATTGAAAATGCAACTGCTTGGTTGAATTCAACTATTTAGATAAAAATTATTCTATTTATTTGAAAATTTAACCATTTGGTAGGAAATAAACTTTTTTGTTGAAAAATCATATTATCGGATTGGATTTCTAACTGTTTTGTAGAGAATTCGTCTTTTTGGCTTCAAGATTTAACAATTTTGTTGAAAATTCACCTTTTGGTCAAATATTAATCTTCTTGGTAGAAAATGAATGTTTTTTGCTTGAAAATTTAACTACCTGGTTGAAAATTTCTTTTTTGGATTGAAAATTCAACTATTTGGTAGAAAATTCATGCATTTTGTTGAAATTTAGTCTTTTGGTAGAAAATTCATATTCTTGGTTGAAAATTTATATATGCAGTTTAAAAATCCAGCTATTTGTTTAAAAATCGAGGTCAAAAAAGGGGGGGGGGGGCCTGGAAAACGCAAATTTGTTAGTGTAGTTTATGGACTGTCCCTTACCTGTTCCCTTGGTAAAAGGTAGACTCTCCTCGGAATGTTTTTCACCACAACACAGCAAGAAACGCATTTCTTTGTCGATTCTACGTAAGTCTTACCGAAAAGATAAACAACTCCTGGTTGCCTGAAAGGATCTTCGTAAGCGTCCCACCAGAAAAATCGAAAAACTGATTCATTAGCTTCGTTGGTGATGATGGGCAGGGTTACGTTTCTATCATCCACCGAATCTTTAGTTTCATCCATTTGCGGTTGGAAATTCTCCTCCCAAGCTATACTTATGTCGGCTGAATCAAACATATCCACGTCCGAGGTATCGCAAGACAATGCTGAGGTTTTTTGAGAATCAACCTTACAAACAGTGAACTCCGAATCGCCAAATTCTATTATATCGGGTATCTGAAAGATAAGTTTCAAATTAAACTGAAGATCTAATAATTCCATTAACAGGGTGGCTGCCTTAATTAAATGAAAAAAATCCCGGGGTTTTCCCGGTTCGTAAGAATTATTCATAGCCATTGGAATTAAAGAATTTTAACTCTTAAAACTGAAAGTTTTTTTAGTTTAAAGTAATCAAAACTGAACTGTAAATTAAATCAATTAAAGTGGAACTCTGGTGAAATTTGAACTTTAAATATTCAAGTTTGACGAAATTTTATTTCAGAAATGTTTAATTCAAACGCTATATAATCTACATTTATACAATTTTACACAAATTTCAGAACAATTTCAAATTGAATGATTTTAAAAAATTTTAAAAATATAAATCCAAGCTATTAGTTTCAATACATTAAATTGAAGAATGAATCAATCAATTTGTAAATTTTCAAAATTATACCACTTTCAACAATTTTATGTTAGAAACAGTAAAAATTGAACGATTTAATTGTTTCTCAAACCCAAGATTCTTCAAATTAGAAGTTTAATTATTTTAATTCGTTTCAGATTAATAGTGGATTAATTGTTACTTATACTTTAAAAATGGTTTACAGATATTTTTTTAACATTTCCTTAAAAATAATTTTTTTTAATGAAAAATCATTTGAAATTTTCTCAGGAATCTCAAGAATTTTTTTTATTATCTTAAAACCTTTAAAAATCCTCCAAAAATTTCAAAATTTATTTTCAAAATCTTCAAAAATATTATCCACTTTATAAGAATATAAATCCAAGCTATTAGTTTCAATACTTTAAATCCACTTTTCCTTAATATTTTTTCAAATTTGAAATTATTTAAACAAATTTTTTAAAAAACTTTGAATACCTTTTTACTTATTTTTTTTATCATGACAAATAAAAAAATGTCTTAAAATCTTCCAAATTCTTTTTTGACAAATTGGGAAATTTTTTTAAATATTCACTGAAAATAAATTTTTCTCAGGAATCTTAAGAAAATATTTCATCATGTTCAAATCTTTCAAAATCATTAAATAGCTTCAAAATTGTTTTCCGAAATCTTCAAAAATCTATGTTGTTGTTAAAATTTGATTTTCTCTGTTGAAAATGTTTTAAAACTATTAAATATCTTTTAAAATAATTCGATTTTTTCCAAATTTTTAAAAACAATTATGAAAAATGCAAAAATGCCTTAAAACAATGCAAATTCTTTTTTGACAATTTTGGAAATCTTTTGAAATGTTTTGAAATCTTTTTGAATATTCTCTCAAAATAAATTTTGTGAAATAAAAAACCATACAAAAAATTTTTCAGGAATCTACATTTTGTTTTGAATGTTTCGAAATCTTTAAAAACTTTAAATTATTATTGAAATTTTTTCAGGACTTTTAAATATCTTTCTAAATTATTCGAATTTTTCTTATTTTTTTAAACTTGCAAAATAAAAAATATTTACCTAGAAATATTTCAGATTCTTCTTTGACAATTTTGTAAATCTTTTTAAATATTCTCTTAAAATTAATTTTTCAAAATGAAAAATTACAAAAAATTTTCCAGGAATCCTAAGAACATTTGTTATGATCTCGAAATTTTTCAAAATTCTTCAAAAGTTAAAAATTTTTTACTTCAATATTTTAAAAAATCTAAATTCTCTTTAAAATTTTTAAAAATTTGATAGTATCTTAAAAAATGTTTAAAAACTTTTAAATATTATTCAAAATAATTAGATTTTTTTTAAAAAGCATGAAAAATTATAAAAATTGGATCAAAATCTTCCACATTCTTTTTTGACAAATTTTGGAAATCTTGTTAAATATTTCCTTAAAATAAGTTTTGTAAAATAAAAAATCATAAAAAAATTCACAGAATCTTAAAAAAAAATCAAAATTTCATTTCGAAATCTTCAAAAATCTACATTTTCTTTAAAATACTTTGAAATCATTTAAAAATTAAAATTATTAAAATTTTTTCAGAACTTTTAAATATCTTTTTAAATGATTCGAATTTTTCCTATTCCTTTTTTACATCCTGCAAAATTAAAAACATTTACATTAAAATTTTCTAGATTCTTTTTTTTTTCAATTTTGGAAATCTTTTTAAATATTGTCTTGAAATTAATTTTTCAAAATAAAAAATTATTTAAAATTTCTCCAGGATTCTTAAGAACATTTGTTACGATACCGAAATTTTTCAAAATCCTTAGAAAGTTTTAAAATCTTCAAAAATCTAAATTTTGTTTTAAATTTGTTAAATCTTGAAATTAATTTTTTTCAAAACTTTTAAATATCTTTCAAAATAGTTCGAGATTTTCCTATCATTTTTTTCTAATCATGAAAAATTTTTTATATTGCCTATTTATATCTTCCACATTCGTTCTCAACAATTTTGGAAACCTTTTTAAATATTCTCTTGAAATTAATTTTTTTTAAATAGAAAAACATTTTCAATTGTTATTTATAATTCAAAATTTGAGACTTTCAATTACAAGTTAAACATTTCTTAAATTAAACAATTAAAATTGTAGCGTTCAAAGTTTACATTTAGCACTTTGAAATGTTAACGATTCAAGGCTTTCTACTTCAAACAATTCTGTTTCGAATTGTTCAGTTTTGAATATCGAATTTATAATTGATTGAATTGATTTTAAATTGAATGGGTTAAAAATTGAATATTTAACACGAAAACAATATTTGAATACCATTTTAAATTAAAGAAAAGCATTTAATTATGAATTTATTAATTTAAAGTTATTCTGAATAATAATCGATAATTAAATATTGATATAAGACCAGTAGACAAAAAAGAACATCAAATATAATTGCTTTTAATTTACAATAATTATTTAAGCTCTTCAAAATTGCATTTTTAAATTCTTTAAACTGAAAACGTGTAAAAGTTGAAATCGAAATTATTTGAAATTGCACAGAATCATGTGATATGAAATTTGTCATGTTTCAAGTGATTGGATAGTTTTTTCTTCTAAAAATTGGTAAAATTTCCGGTTATTTGGTCGAGCGGCCATCCTGGTTCAGTACATAAGATTGTATAACAGAAAAATTATAAATAAACCTACATCCTCGATTATTGTCTTTGCCTCCTCGACTTCATCTTTAGAATCCTCGATAATCTGACTCGCAGAAGTTTCAGTAGTATCCTGAATAGATTCATGATGTCCATTCCTATTTAGATCTTCGTTTTCATCAGTCTCGATCTGCTGACTAAGACTCTGCTCTTTAAACGACACCTCTTTCAATTTCTCGGCTTTCGATTTAAAGGAACTTGTACTCAGATCATCAAAAATCATCATTTCATCTTCATCTTCGATTTCTTCCCTTGGGTTGATTTTTTCTACTTTTTGAGGTTTGGGAACTGGTGCACGCCTTGGAGGACTGTTCACATGAAAATTAATCAGACATTAAAAAAATGTAAAATTTGTAAAATAAAATTACAATATTTCGATATTCTCCCAGAATGGCTTTCAGGGAACTTACGGAGCTTTCGGAACGACTGCAAATTTGGTCTTAATCCTTGGTTCTACTCGCTTCGGGGTACTTTCATCATTTTTTAGCTCAGACATCAAATCACCCAAAATATTATCATCGTCGAGCTTTTCTGCGGCCTTGGTTTTCGAGGCCATGTTCATAAACATATTCTTAATGCTCCCCTTACTTTTGGCTGCAATTTTAGCCTTTTTTCGTGGACCCATTGAACTATTCTGCTTAGCAGCTTGTATACTACCCTCGTCCAGGTCATCGTCAAATATTTCTCTGCCATCTTCGACGTATCCTTCTCCCCCTTTAAAATTTCATTATATTTCTCACATTAGAATTCATAATTGATTTCAGTGATTATAAATAATTAGATTCTTTTGAATAGTTACTGTAACTGGTTACTTTTTTGGTAACGAATTTACTTTTGCAAATAAGTAACGAATTAGTAAATTAATTTTTCCAGTAACAGTAACTATAAAAATCGTTACTTTTTTAGTTACTTTAAAAATGTTCAAAAGTCTTTTTTTTACAATCAACAACATCTTACTGTTTTAGCAACGATTTTTTTCCTTTTCATCGAATTAACGGATGAAAAAACTGCAATGCTTTTCCAAAGCTCAAAAAATGATCCATAATAGTGGGAGGAAATGCACTTTTTTCGTTCAAAAAAGTCCAAAGTTTTCAATTTTTGTCTGATTTTCAATAAAAAAAAAATAAAAAAATAGTGCATTCAATTTTGAGGAGACTCAAGCTCGGAAGTTTTGTCCTGTCTATTTGTTTATTTACCAAATTTTCACTCAGAATATGAAAAAGTGACTTTTTTAATAAAAAATTGTTTATGCTTCAATAACTGCTTAGTACAATTTACATCACCTCAAATCAATTCACGGGGACTCACAGAATACAAATAATTTTATTATTGATCTATTCAATTATTTCAAACAAATTTGATAAAAAATTGGCAAATAGTTTGAATTTCATGATTTTTCATATTTTAAATACCCACAGTTGTCTGAATTGCTACAGATATTTCTAAAAATAATATACCTTCGATAGTATTTGGTGAATGAATAATAACACTGCATACTAATATTTTATAATTAATAACTATGATAAATTAATTATCCAAATATTTATTAGTACATATTTATTATTATTTGCGACTAACATAGACTCTGAACTAAGTCTCAAGCTATTTGAATGGAAATACCGATTTTCTTCGACCTGGAGAAGAAAATTTTTTTAAAAATAAAATTTAGATTTTTAAAGCCTTCTAAAAAAATATGGAAGCTTTTTAAGCTTTTTATATAAACAAATTTTCAAATAAGTAAAATAAAAATTCAATGAAATAGTTAAATTTTCAATCAAAAATATAATAGTTACATTTTCA
>CAKNXH010064999.1:9997-20867 GCA_932178445.1 Andricus quercusramuli | reverse complement strand
CATAAACAAATTGGTTAAACAGTAAAAAAAATTAGAGAGAGAGAGAGAGCAAAATTATTTAAGGATAATTTTGAGAAATGCCACTGTTTGATAAATAAACTAAATGTATGATGTTCGTTAATAAGTTTTCAAATGTGGCCAAATTTCAGTCAACCAATAAATTAAAGCTAATGCCGTGGATTTGATAAAAATACTGAAAAAATTCTTCATAAAATTTCACATAAACTTGAATATTTCTTCTTTAATTTTCAATTTTTTTATTCAAATAACATATCGTTGGAATCGTTATAATTAGCAGATTTCGAATATTAAAATTATCAATTACCAAGTGCTAAATTGAAAAAATGTTATATTCCGCATTTTAGTCCTCATTAGGTACAAAGGACTCCCGCTGATCAGGCTCGGCGGCAGCAGTTCGGCTGAGTGAGGGGGAGCCGTGTAGTGGGGGAACCGTCCCCAGGTACTCAGGGCGGATTGGCAAGGGGCCGAGAGGGAGGCGCTGCGAGCTCAGTGCTCAGCTACTCAGTCTCAGTTCTCAGTTGAGTTCTTCGCAGCGCAGTTCAGTCACGTGTTTTGGTTATGCGTTACAAAAATGTCAAAGTTAAACAAGAGGAAGCGTTTAACATTCGGAGAGAAATATGAGATTCTGGAGGAAGTGAAATCAGGTGTCTCGAAAAAGTCTATTTTACAGAAATATGGTTGCGCTGAGAGAACATTAAGGAAGTTGTTATCTCGCGAATCTGATATAAGAAGTAAGGTTATAGGTTATGGATATATGAAGAAGAAATCGTCGAGAACAAGTGAAAATATGGCTTTGGATGCTGCTGTCTTTGAATGGTTTAAGCAAGCGAGAGACAGAGGTGATCCAATATGCGGGCCGATCATTAAAGAGAAAGCTCTTATTTTAAACGAAAAGCTAAACGGTCCGAAAACGTTTCAAGTAAGTAAACAGACAGACAAACAAATATTTTAACGTGTAACAGTAAAATTTGTTACGCATTTTAGCTAAATATTTAGTTTATATCCTTGTCTCACACAAACTGAATGTTAAAATCGACGAAAGTACATGCACTGTTTTGAGGTTAGAATGGTATGCCGGGTTCTATATCGATTTTAACAATACATTTTTCTTAATTACCTTCAAAAAGAACACCCAATAGACGGATGTTTTAATTACTTCTATATTCCAGGCTAAATTATTCTTATTTTGGACATTAAATCGGAAAACCCAAAAATCAATCAAATTAAAGAGAAATTTGTTCGATAAAGTACCACATGCCCTTGAATATTTTTGCATAAAATTGTTTTTATGATAGTTTTGTGAAGTTAAAAACAGGGATTATATACTAAAAATAAAGATTTATAAAAAAAAATCCTTTTAGATAGAATTTCCATCTTATACAGTGAAAAACCACATCTTTGTCAAAAATATTTTTCTAAAAAAAAACCATTTCACTATGTCATGCAAGTATTAAAAGCTATTATGAACTTTAATTAATGTATGTAGTGACAAATTTTATCCAGATTATGCAAAGAATATGAATAATAGACATTTGGAATTGAATTACGAACTCTAAGCCAACTTTTGGGTCAAATTTTGTAGATGAAAAATATTTGATGTATGAATTAATAAAAATTTACTTTGAGTTCATTTTTGCTTCAAAATAAGTTCATTTAAATTTATAATCTGTTGAAAATCACAATTAATAGTACAATAATTGTTTTTAATAGAAAAACATTTCTCTCAAAAAATGTGGTTTTCCGCTGTAGAAGATGTAAATTCCATCTGAAACACTTTGTTTTCGGTAAAGACTTATTTTTAGTATGCAATAAATACTTCAAACTAAAAAAAAATCGCGAAAATTGTATGCACAAGTTAAAATGCATCTTTCAAATCGTACCTACTCTTTTTAGTTAGGATTTTTGGCATTCCTAACATATTCCCAATAAGTTACGCAAATTTTATAGAAAAAATATATCAGGTCTCAGAGTTTCTATGGGATAAAATATAGGGACCAAAGGCTACTTCTTGTCACGCTCATGGGGTACTTTTTTCGCGCTTAAAGGGTAACAAATTCAGGATACTTTCAAAAGAATTCAAATGAATTGGGAAATATTTAAAAAATCAAAACATTCCATTGATTTGCATAAAACTGAAATGAATTTAAATGAATTCAAGGTAAGCGAGAAGATTTTGATGAAATTCATGAAAATTCAAGATGAATTGAAAAAAAATCAAATGAATTGATAACAATTTAAGAACATAAGAAACTTAATTGAATTCAGTAACTTTGAAATAAGCTAAGAAAAATTGAAAGGAATTCAAAAGAATTTTATGAAATGCATAAGAATTTAAGCTGAGGTTAAAAAACTACAGGATCAATTACATAAAAACTGTTAAAAATTCAAAAAAAATCCATTGAATTAAGTAGAATTGAGTAAATTTAGAAGAATTCAAGTCAATGAAGAATTCAGGGTGGATTCCAAAAAATAATTTCAAATTTCTTCAAATATTTGAAATCCTACCATTTCTAACTAAAAAAAAGTGACTAATGAGTACCAAACAATTCAAAGAAATTCAAATGAATTTGAAATAATTTAAAAACCCGAAAAAATGCCATTGATTTCAGTAAAATTTGAATGAATTTAAAGGAATTTAAGGAAAATGAAAAGAATTCTATGACATTCATAAAACATCAAGCTGAATTTAAAAAACAATTAAGTGAATTGAAAACAAATCACAAATATGAAAAAAATTCATTGGATTGATTAAGTTTGAAATGAGTTTAGAAAAATTAAAAAGAATTCAAAAGAATTTAATGAGATGCCTAAGAATTTAAGGTGAGTTTTAAAAACTTCAAGATGAATTAAACAAAAACTTTTTAAAAATTCATTGAATGGAGTAGAATTGATTGAATTTAGAAGAATTCAAAAGAATTTAACAGAATTCAGGATAAATTAATAAGAATTCCGGGCGAATTCCAAAAGAATTGCGGAAAATATTCAAAACCAAACAAAATCCTTCACTTCTTGCGAATAAATTCTTTGAAACCCATTGAAATATTAAAATCCCTTAAAATTATGAAAACAGTTAGAAATCCCTTGAAATTGTTTAAATCCTTTGAAAATACATTGGAATCTTTTAAAATACCCTAAAATATTTCAAAGTCTTTGAAATCCTTCAAATTATCGAAATAAATAAAAAAATCTGGAAATGGTTTAAAATGTTCTAAAATATTTCAAATCATTTGATATCTTTTGAAATCCTTTGAAACTTTGTAAAGCTCTCGAAAATGCCTAGGAATCTTCTAAACTTACCTAAAATATTTCAAATTCTTTGAAATCCCATTAATTTACTGAAATCAATTTAATTTTTAATCTTTTTAAATAACCTAAAATATATCAAATCCTTTAAAATCTTTTGATATCTCTTGACACTTTAAAAGCTTTCGAAAATGCCAAGGAATTTGAAAAAATACCTTAAAATATTTCCAATTCTTCGATCAGTTTATCAATTGATTCTCAGGATCAATTGCAAAAGTTAAAACAATCTAATGATTCAAGTAAGTTTAGAAGAATTCTAGTGAATTGAAAAAAATTAGAAGAATTCCAAAGAATTTAAAAGAAATCAGGATGAATTAATAAGAATTAAGGGTGAATTCCAATAACTAATTTAAAAACTCTTAAAATCTTTTAAAGTCTACGAAATAGCTCACTTTTCTTGAATAAATTCTTTAAAAACCACTAAAATATTATTAAATCCCTGAAATCCTCTGCAATCTGGTGATATTTCCTGAAATTCTTAAAAATTTAATAAAATACATTCAGATCATTAAAAAGCCCTTACAATAGTTGAAATCTCGGAAACCTTACAAAATCTCATGAATATTTTGAAAATATCTTAAAACCTCATAGGTCCTATAAAATCGTTCCATGTCTTCCGAAATTCTTTATACTAAAATATTTCAAAAGCTCTGAAATACCTTCAAATTAATAAAATTAATACAAAATTCATTGGAATCTTTTTAAATTCCCTAAAATATTAAAAATTAAAAGCTTTTAAAAATGCCTCAAAAGTTTTAAAAATATCCTAAAGTCTTACAATTCCCTGCAAATCATTTAAATCTATAAAAATTTCTCTGAATCTTTCAAAATACCCTGAAAAAGGTAATTATTAGAAACAGGTTAATGAGTTAATGACTAAATTTTGAAAATAGGGTACCTTAGGGTCATTAAATGATTGTAGGGTACTATAGGGGATAAAGGGACAGGTCTGTGAGGCATTTCTTTTATTTTATGAGGTAATTCCAAACAATTTTATTTTTATTTATAGGCAAGCGAAGGTTGGCTCGACAATTTTAAGAAACGGAACGGTATTCGAATGAAAGGAGAGAAATTGTCCAACGACCCGATAGTTGCTGCAGAATTTTCGAAAACTTTTCAGGCCAAAATTGAATCCGAAAATTTGAATTTAGACAACATTTACAGTGCTGACGAAACAGGAATTTTATGGCGATTATTGACGGCGTGCACGCCTGCTCTGTATGAAGAAGAACTAGAAGCTTCGGAAAGAAAAGAATACAAAGATCGTGTGACAGCTTTATTTTGTGTCAATGCCACTGGAAGTCATCGAATTCCACTGTTGACAATTGGAAAATCGAAAAGTCCACGATGTTTAAACAATCTAATAACCAAAGACTTGAAAGATCTTTGCTTGAAAAACTTGCAAAGTCTCGGTGTCATCTACACATATCAGCGCAGTGCACGTATGGACACACATATATTTATGCTATGGTAAGTATATGATTATTTTAGCCATAGACAGACCTCACAGACCCCATGGGATAAGATATAGGGACCAAAGGGTAACAAATTCAGGATAAATTAATAAGATTTCAAAATAATTCAAGTTAAATTCAAAATTATTCAAATGAATGGGAAGAAAATTTTTAAACAGAAAAAATTTCATTGACTTCCGTAAAATTGGAATGAATTTATGGGAATTTAAAGCAAACGAGAGGACTTCGATGAAATTAAAAAAAAATTCAGGGTGACTTAAAAAAATTAAAATGAACTGAAAATAATTTAAAAATATGAAAAAACTTTATGAATTCACTAATTTGGAAAGAAGTTTAGAAAAATTCAAAAGAATTTGATGAAATGTCTAAGAATTCAAAATGAGGTTAAAAGACTTCAGGATCAATTAAATAAAAACTTTTAAAAATTAAAAAAAAATCCATTGAATTAAGTAGAGTTACGTAAATTTATAAAAATTTAAATGAATAAAAAAAAATTCAGAGAATTCCTAAAAACATCAAAGAATTCAGGGTAAATTAATAAGAATTCAGGGTGAATTGCAAAAAATAATTACAAATCTTTGAAACCCTACTAATTTCTAACTAAAAAAGTGACTAATGACTACAAAACAATTCAAATGAATTGGAAAATTGTTTAAAAATCGGAAAAATCCATTTATTTCAGTGAAATTTGCGTCCATTTAGAGCAATTTAAGGAAAACTATAAAGAATTCGATAAAATTCATGGAAAATCGGATGAATTCAAAAGAATTAAAAAATATGAAAAAATTCATTGAACTGAGTAAGTTTGCAATGAGTTTAGAAAAATTAAAGATAATAATTTGATGAAATGCCTAAGAATTTAAGGCGAGTTTTAAAGACTTCAAGATAAATTAAATAAGAACTTTCTAAAAATCCACTGAATTGGGTAAATTTAGAAGTATTCAAAAGAATTGAAAAGAATTCTGGATAAATTAATAGGAATTCAGAGCCATTAAAAAAATTGCAAAAAATATTTGAAAATCTCTTGAAATCTTTAAAACCCTGCAAAATCCCTCACATCTACTCAGCAAATTCTTCGAAATCCATTAAAATATTATAAAATCCCGTGAAATTAAATGAAATATGATGATACTTCCTGAAATCCTGGAAAATTTATTTGAATGCCTTGAGGGCTTTTAAAGCCACATCATATGATTAAAATCCTCGGAAAGCTTATAAATTCCCTTGGAATCTTTAAAAATATCCTATAACCTTACCTTTTTAAAACCGTATGCAATTTTTTTTAATCCCTTAAAATTATTAAAACCCTTGGAAATCCCCTGAAATTATTGAAATGTCTTGAAAATGCCTTGGAATCTTTTAAAATCCCCTAAAATCTTTGAAATCCCTTCAAACTATTGGGGAAAAAAATTTCCTAAAATATTTTAAATCCTTTGATATCTTCTGAAATCACTTAAAACTTTGTAAAGATATTAGAAAAAATACCTTAACATTTCATCAATCTATCCTCAGGGTCATTTAAATAAGAATTCAAAAGGATTCCAAAGAATTTGAATCTTTAAAACCCTATGAAATACCAAAAAAATACCAAAAACTAGAATAGTTAAACGTTAAGTTGAACAAATTAATTTTTAACGAAAAAAAAACTATTTTCAATCAAACAGTTCAATTTTCAACCAAAGTGATGAATTTTCAATTAAAATGATAAATCTTCAACTGGAATAGTTGAATTTTATACCAAAAAGGGATAACAAATTTTCACCAAATATTTTAATTTAAAAAAAAGATCAATCATCGATAAAACAGTAAACTGTTGTCTAAAAAGATACTTTTTTAACCAAAAATAGAATAGTTAAATTTTCTGTTCAAAAAACTAATTTCTAACAAGAAAAAAATATGAATTTTTCACCAAAGTGATCAATTTTTAAATGAAATGATGAATCTTTAACTGGAATAATTGAATCTTTAAACAAACAGATAAATTTCCAATTAAAATTATGAATCTTTCACTGAAATGGTTGAATTTTCAACCAAAAAGATGAATATTCAACCATGAAGATTAATTTTCTAAAAAAGAATACAAATTTTCAACACAATATATGAATTTGCAACTGAAAATTATACATTTTTAACCAACAGTTGAATTTTACAAAAAAAATAGAGAAGAATTTTCAACAAAAAAATAGAATAGTCAAACGTTAAGTTAAACAAATTAATTTTTAACGAAAAAAAAGCGGATTTTCAATCAAACAGTTCAATTTTCGACAAATGTGATGAATTTTCAACTAAAGTGATGAATCTTCAACTGGAATAGTTGAATTTTATATCAAAGAGGTACAAGAAATTTTCACAGAATATTTTAATTGAGAAAAAGATCAATTATATCAATCAAACAGTTAAGCTGTCGTTTAAAAAATATACATTTTTGATCAAAAATAGAATAGTTAAATTTTCTTTTCAAAAAAACTAATTTCTAATAAAAAAAAGGGAACTTCCAAAAAATAGTTACATTTTCAACTGGAATAGATAAATTTTCAGTTGGAAAAATTGATTTTCAACAAGGTCGTTAAATTTTTAATCAGAAATGAATTTTCAATTAGAATGATGAATCTTCAACTGGGATAATCGAATTTTATACCAAAAAGGTACAAAAAATTTTCACCAAATATCCCCATTTTTAAATAAAAGAGATCAATTATCAATTGAACAGTTAAATTTTTGTCCAAAAAAGATACAACTTTAACCAAAGATGAAATAGTTAAATTTTCTGTTAAAAAAAAAACTAATTTCTAGCAAAAAAAAAACGAATTTTCAACAATATAGTTAAATTTTCGACTGGAATAATTAAAGTTTTAGTAAAAAAAACTGATTTTCAACATGGTCGTTAAATTTGCAATCAGGGATGAATTCTCAATTAAAATGATGAATCTTCAACGAAAAGAATTAATTTTTTAAAAACAGTTACACTTTTAACGAAGGAGTTAAATTTTCAACTAAAATAGATGAATTTTCAACAAACAATGTGATGTAATTTAAATTTCAACCAAAAAAGATTTCAATTTTGAATAAAAAACAGTCAAGTTCGACCAAAACAAGACAAATTTTCAAGAAAAGTTGTGTTTTGAATTAAAAAATACTTTTCAGTCAACAGAGAAAACAAATTTAAAAAGAAATGTTGAATATTCAAGGAAAAATATGAATTTTCAACCAAGAAGAAGAATTTTTTACGAAAAAGGACGAATAATCAATAAAACACAGGAAGTTATTATAGAGTACAATAAAAGAAAGAAAACGAAAAGGTTACTTAGCCTAATATTTGATTTACACTTTACTTTGACCAAGTTTCTTAAGTTTTGACTTCATCCTACATGGTTGTTACTTCTTTTTCATTCACTTAAATAAAAACTCATTCCCTATAACAAACATTTTTTAGAAAAAATAAAATATAATTCACTTCGTTCACGAAAACTACCCTTCGTAGGTTAGGTTTCTCAATTTTAATGATTTTGAGTTCGATTTGATATAGAAAATAATATAAAATAAGCCATATTAATATATAAAAAAAAACACATTTCTTTGCTGTTCCATAATAGGGACATCCATTATGGAACACCGGTACAAGAGTCCAAAAGTTGTTTCATAATAGGTACATAAAGGTCGTTCCGTATTTTCATAAATATAATAACTTTTCCTAAACTCAATAAAACTTTTAATAGGTGTTTCGCATTCAGAAAAGATCAGCGCATTTATTGATATAAACATTTTGTAAATATATTCTACTATCGTGCAAAAATTAACGAAAATCTCAAAACCTCCTCAAAATTTGTCTCATGATAGGTACCTTAGTCACTTTTTCCACAAATCACTTGTTAGTGACTTTTAAATGAAAAGATCACATTAATCAGTTTTAATTTTCAAACAAAACTGATTAATGTGACTGATGTGACTCTTGGAAGCTTCTATAATTTTTTAAGTTCCGTTATGGGCTAGAATACTTTAGGGAAACGGTCTGTGAGGCCTGCATAGACCATTAAATTGTGAGATGTGTAACCCATGAAGCCCTGGAACATCCTGAAACGATACATTTTTTTTTTTCAGGTACAAGGACGAATTTATTCCGCGAGTTTTAGAACATCAAAGAAAGTCTGGAATAACAGGAAAGGTTGTTTTACTCCTCGACAATGCTCCATCCCACCCGAGTTTGGATGAACTGAACGCGATAAACGAAAACTTTGAAGTCGTATATTTGCCTCCCAATGTGACGGCGTTCATTCAACCCCTGGATCAAGGATTAATCGCAACGACAAAAAAGCTATACAAGAAAAATCTGTTGACACGCCTATTGCTCAGTGAAAAATCAGAAGGAGCTGTTCAGTTTTTAAAAGAATTGGACCTTCCGGATTGCTTTGGCTTGCTCAGCCTCGCGTGGGACGCTGTGAAATCATCTGCTCATCAAAAAGCATGGAAACCGCTCTTAGGTGACTCACTCCTCCGGTCGTTTGCTCTGCAAGAGACCAATATTAAACTAGAAGAAGAGGAAGATCCTCTATACATTGATGATGCAGTTGTCAGCGAACCGGAATTACCAACTGATTTGATTACTTTGCCTCATGAAATCTGCGATCAAGTTTCTGAACTGTTGTCGGGACCAGATTATTCTGTAGAAAATTCCAGAGAATTTCTCCTGGAATGGTTTGAAAATGAGAACAATGATAACAATGATAATGACTACGGTTGGGAGTCATCATCAGACAGTGATATAGTAAACTTTGTCCCAAATGGCAGACGCGAGCCGAAAATTGTAATTAAAATCGAAAACGGCGAAAATATGTTTGAAAATCCGGATATAAACTTTGCTACATGTGGTAGATTCGAGTCTGAAATTGTAACTAAAATCGAAAGCAGCGAAAATACGTTAGAAAATCCTGATATTATAAACTTTGCTACAAGTGGTAAACTCGAGCCTGAAATTGTAACTAAAATTGAGAACAGCGAAACTATGTTTGAAAATCCTGGTATTGTAAGCCTTGTCACAAATGGTAGATGCGTGCCTACAATTACAACTGAAATCGAAAACAGCGAAGCTGTCTTTGAAAATCCTGAACGGATGGAAACAACGTCGTCTGAGGCTATTGACGGCCTTATGAAGTTGAAAAATTGGTTGAAATCGTGCCCAGAATGCTTACCGAAACATCTTGATTACGTTAAAGATTTAGAGGACCTGATCAACAAAAGTACGATGACGAATAAAGTAGATTTAAGACTATGTACATAGATTTCCAAACAAAATAATAAAAAAATTAACGAAACAAGACGAATTTTCCATAAAATACATTATTTTTCTATCAAATAGTTTAATTTTCAACTAAAAAGGAAAGGATTAATTTGCAGTTGAAAAAATTAATTTTCAACATAAAATAAATGAATTTTTCAAAAAATAGTAAAATTCGCAAGCAAAGAGATGAATTTCCAAACGAAGATAGATTTTTCAGTGCAGAAAAAAAATGTGAATCAAATTGTTGAATTTTCAAGCGAAAAGGATGAAACTTTCAACCTACCGACCAGAATATTTGAATTTTTATCTCAAAAAGACGAATAAAGAATTGAATTTTTAATCTACAAGGATGACTTGCTACCAGAATTGTTGAATTTTCAATAAAAGAATTAAATTTTCATTCAAATAATAAAATTTTTAATCAAAAAGACGTATTTTCAACAAAAACTCAATTTTCAATCAAATAGTTGAATTTTCTACCAAACTAGTTGAATTTACAACCCAAACAAATGAATTTAGAACAATAAAGTGAAATTTCCATCCAGAAAGGATGACTTTTTAACAAAATCACTGAATTTTCAATAAAGTAATAACAAAATTTTCCAAAAAATACGAATTTTCAACCAAATACATGAATTTTCTACCAAACAGTTGAATTTTCAACTAAAAATGGAATTTTTTTCATTACCAGTTGAAAAAAAAATATATTTTAACGTGAAATAAACGAATTTTCAACTTGATTTTCGGGTACAGAGATGAATTTTTAAACCAAAAAGAAGAATTTTCTAGAAAAGAA
>CAKNXH010064998.1:9997-20864 GCA_932178445.1 Andricus quercusramuli | reverse complement strand
CATAAACAAATTGGTTAAACAGTAAAAAAAATTAGAGAGAGAGAGAGCAAAATTATTTAAGGATAATTTTGAGAAATGCCACTGTTTGATAAATAAACTAAATGTATGATGTTCGTTAATAAGTTTTCAAATGTGGCCAAATTTCAGTCAACCAATAAATTAAAGCTAATGCCGTGGATTTGATAAAAATACTGAAAAAATTCTTCATAAAATTTCACATAAACTTGAATATTTCTTCTTTAATTTTCAATTTTTTAATTCAAATAACATATCGTTGGAATCGTTATAATTAGCAGATTTCGAATATTAAAATTATCAATTACCAAGTGCTAAATTGAAAAAATGTTATATTCCGCATTTTAGTCCTCATTAGGTACAAAGGACTCCCGCTGATCAGGCTCGGCGGCAGCAGTTCGGCTGAGTGAGGGGGAGCCGTGTAGTGGGGGAACCGTCCCCAGGTACTCAGGGCGGATTGGCAAGGGGCCGAGAGGGAGGCGCTGCGAGCTCAGTGCTCAGTGCTCAGCTGCTCAGTCTCAGTTGAGTTCTTCGCAGCGCAGTTCAGTCACGTGTTTTGGTTATGCGTTACAAAAATGTCAAAGTTAAACAAGAGGAAGCGTTTAACATTCGGAGAGAAATATGAGATTCTGGAGGAAGTGAAATCAGGTGTCTCGAAAAAGTCTATTTTACAGAAATATGGTTGCGCTGAGAGAACATTAAGGAAGTTGTTATCTCGCGAATCTGATATAAGAAGTAAGGTTATAGGTTATGGATATATGAAGAAGAAATCGTCGAGAACAAGTGAAAATATGGCTTTGGATGCTGCTGTCTTTGAATGGTTTAAGCAAGCGAGAGACAGAGGTGATCCAATATGCGGGCCGATCATTAAAGAGAAAGCTCTTATTTTAAACGAAAAGCTAAACGGTCCGAAAACGTTTCAAGTAAGTAAACAGACAGACAAACAAATATTTTAACGTGTAACAGTAAAATTTGTTACGCATTTTAGCTAAATATTTAGTTTATATCCTTGTCTCACACAAACTGAATGTTAAAATCGACGAAAGTACATGCACTGTTTTGAGGTTAGAATGGTATGCCGGGTTCTATATCGATTTTAACAATACATTTTTCTTAATTACCTTCAAAAAGAACACCCAATAGACGGATGTTTTAATTACTTCTATATTCCAGGCTAAATTATTCTTATTTTGGACATTAAATCGGAAAACCCAAAAATCAATCAAATTAAAGAGAAATTTGTTCGATAAAGTACCACATGCCCTTGAATATTTTTGCATAAAATTGTTTTTATGATAGTTTTGTGAAGTTAAAAACAGGGATTATATACTAAAAATAAAGATTTATAAAAAAAAATCCTTTTAGATAGAATTTCCATCTTATACAGTGAAAAACCACATCTTTGTCAAAAATATTTTTCTAAAAAAAAACCATTTCACTATGTCATGCAAGTATTAAAAGCTATTATGAACTTTAATTAATGTATGTAGTGACAAATTTTATCCAGATTATGCAAAGAATATGAATAATAGACATTTGGAATTGAATTACGAACTCTAAGCCAACTTTTGGGTCAAATTTTGTAGATGAAAAATATTTGATGTATGAATTAATAAAAATTTACTTTGAGTTCATTTTTGCTTCAAAATAAGTTCATTTAAATTTATAATCTGTTGAAAATCACAATTAATAGTACAATAATTGTTTTTAATAGAAAAACATTTCTCTCAAAAAATGTGGTTTTCCGCTGTAGAAGATGTAAATTCCATCTGAAACACTTTGTTTTCGGTAAAGACTTATTTTTAGTATGCAATAAATACTT
Organism: Andricus quercusramuli; assembly: GCA_932178445.1. Classification (NCBI taxonomy): domain Eukaryota; kingdom Metazoa; phylum Arthropoda; class Insecta; order Hymenoptera; family Cynipidae; genus Andricus; species Andricus quercusramuli. The sequence continues at coordinate 19,027 of CAKNXH010064998.1, read as the reverse complement.
CAAACTAAAAAAAAATCGCGAAAATTGTATGCACAAGTTAAAATGCATCTTTCAAATCGTACCTACTCTTTTTAGTTAGGATTTTTGGCATTCCTAACATATTCCCAATAAGTTACGCAAATTTTATAGAAAAAATATATCAGGTCTCAGAGTTTCTATGGGATAAAATATAGGGACCAAAGGCTACTTCTTGTCACGCTCATGGGGTACTTTTTTCGCGCTTAAAGGGTAACAAATTCAGGATACTTTCAAAAGAATTCAAATGAATTGGGAAATATTTAAAAAATCAAAACATTCCATTGATTTGCATAAAACTGAAATGAATTTAAATGAATTCAAGGTAAGCGAGAAGATTTTGATGAAATTCATGAAAATTCAAGATGAATTGAAAAAAAATCAAATGAATTGATAACAATTTAAGAACATAAGAAACTTAATTGAATTCAGTAACTTTGAAATAAGCTAAGAAAAATTGAAAGGAATTCAAAAGAATTTTATGAAATGCATAAGAATTTAAGCTGAGGTTAAAAAACTACAGGATCAATTACATAAAAACTGTTAAAAATTCAAAAAAAATCCATTGAATTAAGTAGAATTGAGTAAATTTAGAAGAATTCAAGTCAATGAAGAATTCAGGGTGGATTCCAAAAAATAATTTCAAATTTCTTCAAATATTTGAAATCCTACCAATTCCTAACAAAAAAAAGTGACTAATGACTACCAAACAATTCAAATGAATTGGAAATAATTTTAAAAAACGAAAAAATTCCATTGATTTCAATAAAATTTGAGTGAATTTAAAGGAATTTAAGGGAAATGAAAAGAATTCTATGACATTCATAAAACATCAAGCTGAATTTAAAAAACAATTAAGTGAATTGAAAACAAATCACAAATATGAAAAAAATTCATTGGATTGATTAAGTTTGAAATGAGTTTAGAAAAATTAAAAAGAATTCAAAAGAATTTAATGAGATGCCTAAGAATTTAAGGTGAGTTTTAAAAACTTCAAGATGAATTAAACAAAAACTTTTTAAAAATTCATTGAATGGAGTAGAATTGATTGAATTTAGAAGAATTCAAAAGAATTTAACAGAATTCAGGATAAATTAATAAGAATTCCGGGCGAATTCCAAAAGAATTGCGGAAAATATTCAAAACCAAACAAAATCCTTCACTTCTTGCGAATAAATTCTTTGAAACCCATTGAAATATTAAAATCCCTTAAAATTATGAAAACAGTTAGAAATCCCTTGAAATTGTTTAAATCCTTTGAAAATACATTGGAATCTTTTAAAATACCCTAAAATATTTCAAAGTCTTTGAAATCCTTCAAATTATCGAAATAAATAAAAAAATCTGGAAATGGTTTAAAATGTTCTAAAATATTTCAAATCATTTGATATCTTTTGAAATCCTTTGAAACTTTGTAAAGCTCTCGAAAATGCCTAGGAATCTTCTAAACTTACCTAAAATATTTCAAATTCTTTGAAATCCCATTAATTTACTGAAATCAATTTAATTTTTAATCTTTTTAAATAACCTAAAATATATCAAATCCTTTAAAATCTTTTGATATCTCTTGACACTTTAAAAGCTTTCGAAAATGCCAAGGAATTTGAAAAAATACCTTAAAATATTTCCAATTCTTCGATCAGTTTATCAATTGATTCTCAGGATCAATTGCAAAAGTTAAAACAATCTAATGATTCAAGTAAGTTTAGAAGAATTCTAGTGAATTGAAAAAAATTAGAAGAATTCCAAAGAATTTAAAAGAAATCAGGATGAATTAATAAGAATTAAGGGTGAATTCCAATAACTAATTTAAAAACTCTTAAAATCTTTTAAAGTCTACGAAATAGCTCACTTTTCTTGAATAAATTCTTTAAAAACCACTAAAATATTATTAAATCCCTGAAATCCTCTGCAATCTGGTGATATTTCCTGAAATTCTTAAAAATTTAATAAAATACATTCAGATCATTAAAAAGCCCTTACAATAGTTGAAATCTCGGAAACCTTACAAAATCTCATGAATATTTTGAAAATATCTTAAAACCTCATAGGTCCTATAAAATCGTTCCATGTCTTCCGAAATTCTTTATACTAAAATATTTCAAAAGCTCTGAAATACCTTCAAATTAATAAAATTAATACAAAATTCATTGGAATCTTTTTAAATTCCCTAAAATATTAAAAATTAAAAGCTTTTAAAAATGCCTCAAAAGTTTTAAAAATATCCTAAAGTCTTACAATTCCCTGCAAATCATTTAAATCTATAAAAATTTCTCTGAATCTTTCAAAATACCCTGAAAAAGGTAATTATTAGAAACAGGTTAATGAGTTAATGACTAAATTTTGAAAATAGGGTACCTTAGGGTCATTAAATGATTGTAGGGTACTATAGGGGATAAAGGGACAGGTCTGTGAGGCATTTCTTTTATTTTATGAGGTAATTCCAAACAATTTTATTTTTATTTATAGGCAAGCGAAGGTTGGCTCGACAATTTTAAGAAACGGAACGGTATTCGAATGAAAGGAGAGAAATTGTCCAACGACCCGATAGTTGCTGCAGAATTTTCGAAAACTTTTCAGGCCAAAATTGAATCCGAAAATTTGAATTTAGACAACATTTACAGTGCTGACGAAACAGGAATTTTATGGCGATTATTGACGGCGTGCACGCCTGCTCTGTATGAAGAAGAACTAGAAGCTTCGGAAAGAAAAGAATACAAAGATCGTGTGACAGCTTTATTTTGTGTCAATGCCACTGGAAGTCATCGAATTCCACTGTTGACAATTGGAAAATCGAAAAGTCCACGATGTTTAAACAATCTAATAACCAAAGACTTGAAAGATCTTTGCTTGAAAAACTTGCAAAGTCTCGGTGTCATCTACACATATCAGCGCAGTGCACGTATGGACACACATATATTTATGCTATGGTAAGTATATGATTATTTTAGCCATAGACAGGCCTCACAGACCCCATGGGATAAGATATAGGGACCAAAGGGTAACAAATTCAGGATAAATTAATAAGATTTCAAAATAATTCAAGTTAAATTCAAAATTATTCAAATGAATGGGAAGAAAATTTTTAAACAGAAAAAATTTCATTGACTTCCGTAAAATTGGAATGAATTTATGGGAATTTAAAGCAAACGAGAGGACTTCGATGAAATTAAAAAAAAATTCAGGGTGACTTAAAAAAATTAAAATGAACTGAAAATAATTTAAAAATATGAAAAAACTTTATGAATTCACTAATTTGGAAAGAAGTTTAGAAAAATTCAAGAGAATTCAAAAGAATTTGATGAAATGTCTAAGAATTCAAAATGAGGTTAAAAGACTTCAGGATCAATTAAATAAAAACTTTTAAAAATTAAAAAAAAATCCATTGAATTAAGTAGAGTTACGTAAATTTATAAAAATTTAAATGAATAAAAAAAAATTCAGAGAATTCCTAAAAACATCAAAGAATTCAGGGTAAATTAATAAGAATTCAGGGTGAATTGCAAAAAATAATTACAAATCTTTGAAACCCTACTAATTTCTAACTAAAAAAGTGACTAATGACTACAAAACAATTCAAATGAATTGGAAAATTGTTTAAAAATCGGAAAAATCCATTTATTTCAGTGAAATTTGCGTCCATTTAGAGCAATTTAAGGAAAACTATAAAGAATTCGATAAAATTCATGGAAAATCGGATGAATTCAAAAGAATTAAAAAATATGAAAAAATTCATTGAACTGAGTAAGTTTGCAATGAGTTTAGAAAAATTAAAGATAATAATTTGATGAAATGCCTAAGAATTTAAGGCGAGTTTTAAAGACTTCAAGATAAATTAAATAAGAACTTTCTAAAAATCCACTGAATTGGGTAAATTTAGAAGTATTCAAAAGAATTGAAAAGAATTCTGGATAAATTAATAGGAATTCAGAGCCATTAAAAAAATTGCAAAAAATATTTGAAAATCTCTTGAAATCTTTAAAACCCTGCAAAATCCCTCACATCTACTCAGCAAATTCTTCGAAATCCATTAAAATATTATAAAATCCCGTGAAATTAAATGAAATATGATGATACTTCCTGAAATCCTGGAAAATTTATTTGAATGCCTTGAGGGCTTTTAAAGCCACATCATATGATTAAAATCCTCGGAAAGCTTATAAATTCCCTTGGAATCTTTAAAAATATCCTATAACCTTACCTTTTTAAAACCGTATGCAATTTTTTTTAATCCCTTAAAATTATTAAAACCCTTGGAAATCCCCTGAAATTATTGAAATGTCTTGAAAATGCCTTGGAATCTTTTAAAATCCCCTAAAATCTTTGAAATCCCTTCAAACTATTGGGAAAAAAAATTTCCTAAAATATTTTAAATCCTTTGATATCTTCTGAAATCACTTAAAACTTTGTAAAGATATTAGAAAAAATACCTTAACATTTCATCAATCTATCCTCAGGGTCATTTAAATAAGAATTCAAAAGGATTCCAAAGAATTTGAATCTTTAAAACCCTATGAAATACCAAAAAAATACCAAAAACTAGAATAGTTAAACGTTAAGTTGAACAAATTAATTTTTAACGAAAAAAAAACTATTTTCAATCAAACAGTTCAATTTTCAACCAAAGTGATGAATTTTCAATTAAAATGATAAATCTTCAACTGGAATAGTTGAATTTTATACCAAAAAGGGATAACAAATTTTCACCAAATATTTTAATTTAAAAAAAAGATCAATCATCGATAAAACAGTAAACTGTTGTCTAAAAAGATACTTTTTTAACCAAAAATAGAATAGTTAAATTTTCTGTTCAAAAAACTAATTTCTAACAAGAAAAAAATATGAATTTTTCACCAAAGTGATCAATTTTTAAATGAAATGATGAATCTTTAACTGGAATAATTGAATCTTTAAACAAACAGATAAATTTCCAATTAAAATTATGAATCTTTCACTGAAATGGTTGAATTTTCAACCAAAAAGATGAATATTCAACCATGAAGATTAATTTTCTAAAAAAGAATACAAATTTTCAACACAATATATGAATTTGCAACTGAAAATTATACATTTTTAACCAACAGTTGAATTTTACAAAAAAAATAGAGAAGAATTTTCAACAAAAAATAGAATAGTCAAACGTTAAGTTAAACAAATTAATTTTTAACGAAAAAAAAGCGGATTTTCAATCAAACAGTTCAATTTTCGACAAATGTGATGAATTTTCAACTAAAGTGATGAATCTTCAACTGGAATAGTTGAATTTTATATCAAAGAGGTACAAGAAATTTTCACAGAATATTTTAATTGAGAAAAAGATCAATTATATCAATCAAACAGTTAAGCTGTCGTTTAAAAAATATACATTTTTGATCAAAAATAGAATAGTTAAATTTTCTTTTCAAAAAAACTAATTTCTAATAAAAAAAAGGGAACTTCCAAAAAATAGTTACATTTTCAACTGGAATAGATAAATTTTCAGTTGGAAAAATTGATTTTCAACAAGGTCGTTAAATTTTTAATCAGAAATGAATTTTCAATTAGAATGATGAATCTTCAACTGGGATAATCGAATTTTATACCAAAAAGGTACAAAAAATTTTCACCAAATATCCCCATTTTTAAATAAAAGAGATCAATTATCAATTGAACAGTTAAATTTTTGTCCAAAAAAGATACAACTTTAACCAAAGATGAAATAGTTAAATTTTCTGTTAAAAAAAAAACTAATTTCTAGCAAAAAAAAAACGAATTTTCAACAATATAGTTAAATTTTCGACTGGAATAATTAAAGTTTTAGTAAAAAAAACTGATTTTCAACATGGTCGTTAAATTTGCAATCAGGGATGAATTCTCAATTAAAATGATGAATCTTCAACGAAAAGAATTAATTTTTTAAAAACAGTTACACTTTTAACGAAGGAGTTAAATTTTCAACTAAAATAGATGAATTTTCAACAAACAATGTGATGTAATTTAAATTTCAACCAAAAAAGATTTCAATTTTGAATAAAAAACAGTCAAGTTCGACCAAAACAAGACAAATTTTCAAGAAAAGTTGTGTTTTGAATTAAAAAATACTTTTCAGTCAACAGAGAAAACAAATTTAAAAAGAAATGTTGAATATTCAAGGAAAAATATGAATTTTCAACCAAGAAGAAGAATTTTTTACGAAAAAGGACGAATAATCAATAAAACACAGGAAGTTATTATAGAGTACAATAAAAGAAAGAAAACGAAAAGGTTACTTAGCCTAATATTTGATTTACACTTTACTTTGACCAAGTTTCTTAAGTTTTGACTTCATCCTACATGGTTGTTACTTCTTTTTCATTCACTTAAATAAAAACTCATTCCCTATAACAAACATTTTTTAGAAAAAATAAAATATAATTCACTTCGTTCACGAAAACTACCCTTCGTAGGTTAGGTTTCTCAATTTTAATGATTTTGAGTTCGATTTGATATAGAAAATAATATAAAATAAGCCATATTAATATATAAAAAAAAACACATTTCTTTGCTGTTCCATAATAGGGACATCCATTATGGAACACCGGTACAAGAGTCCAAAAGTTGTTTCATAATAGGTACATAAAGGTCGTTCCGTATTTTCATAAATATAATAACTTTTCCTAAACTCAATAAAACTTTTAATAGGTGTTTCGCATTCAGAAAAGATCAGCGCATTTATTGATATAAACATTTTGTAAATATATTCTACTATCGTGCAAAAATTAACGAAAATCTCAAAACCTCCTCAAAATTTGTCTCATGATAGGTACCTTAGTCACTTTTTCCACAAATCACTTGTTAGTGACTTTTAAATGAAAAGATCACATTAATCAGTTTTAATTTTCAAACAAAACTGATTAATGTGACTGATGTGACTCTTGGAAGCTTCTATAATTTTTTAAGTTCCGTTATGGGCTAGAATACTTTAGGGAAACGGTCTGTGAGGCCTGCATAGACCATTAAATTGTGAGATGTGTAACCCATGAAGCCCTGGAACATCCTGAAACGATACATTTTTTTTTTTCAGGTACAAGGACGAATTTATTCCGCGAGTTTTAGAACATCAAAGAAAGTCTGGAATAACAGGAAAGGTTGTTTTACTCCTCGACAATGCTCCATCCCACCCGAGTTTGGATGAACTGAACGCGATAAACGAAAACTTTGAAGTCGTATATTTGCCTCCCAATGTGACGGCGTTCATTCAACCCCTGGATCAAGGATTAATCGCAACGACAAAAAAGCTATACAAGAAAAATCTGTTGACACGCCTATTGCTCAGTGAAAAATCAGAAGGAGCTGTTCAGTTTTTAAAAGAATTGGACCTTCCGGATTGCTTTGGCTTGCTCAGCCTCGCGTGGGACGCTGTGAAATCATCTGCTCTTCAAAAAGCATGGAAACCGCTCTTAGGTGACTCACTCCTCCGGTCGTTTGCTCTGCAAGAGACCAATATTAAACTAGAAGAAGAGGAAGATCCTCTATACATTGATGATGCAGTTGTCAGCGAACCGGAATTACCAACTGATTTGATTACTTTGCCTCATGAAATCTGCGATCAAGTTTCTGAACTGTTGTCGGGACCAGATTATTCTGTAGAAAATTCCAGAGAATTTCTCCTGGAATGGTTTGAAAATGAGAACAATGATAACAATGATAATGACTACGGTTGGGAGTCATCATCAGACAGTGATATAGTAAACTTTGTCCCAAATGACAGACGCGAGCCGAAAATTGTAATTAAAATCGAAAACGGCGAAAATATGTTTGAAAATCCGGATATAAACTTTGCTACATGTGGTAGATTCGAGTCTGAAATTGTAACTAAAATCGAAAGCAGCGAAAATACGTTAGAAAATCCTGATATTATAAACTTTGCTACAAGTGGTAAACTCGAGCCTGAAATTGTAACTAAAATTGAGAACAGCGAAACTATGTTTGAAAATCCTGGTATTGTAAGCCTTGTCACAAATGGTAGATGCGTGCCTACAATTACAACTGAAATCGAAAACAGCGAAGCTGTCTTTGAAAATCCTGAACGGATGGAAACAACGTCGTCTGAGGCTATTGACGGCCTTATGAAGTTGAAAAATTGGTTGAAATCGTGCCCAGAATGCTTACCGAAACATCTTGATTACGTTAAAGATTTAGAGGACCTGATCAACAAAAGTACGATGACGAATAAAGTAGATTTAAGACTATGTACATAGATTTCCAAACAAAATAATAAAAAAATTAACGAAACAAGACGAATTTTCCATAAAATACATTATTTTTCTATCAAATAGTTTAATTTTCAACTAAAAAGGAAAGGATTAATTTGCAGTTGAAAAAATTAATTTTCAACATAAAATAAATGAATTTTTCAAAAAATAGTAAAATTCGCAAGCAAAGAGATGAATTTCCAAACGAAGATAGATTTTTCAGTGCAGAAAAAAAATGTGAATCAAATTGTTGAATTTTCAAGCGAAAAGGATGAAACTTTCAACCTACCGACCAGAATATTTGAATTTTTATCTCAAAAAGACGAATAAAGAATTGAATTTTTAATCTACAAGGATGACTTGCTACCAGAATTGTTGAATTTTCAATAAAAGAATTAAATTTTCATTCAAATAATAAAATTTTTAATCAAAAAGACGTATTTTCAACAAAAACTCAATTTTCAATCAAATAGTTGAATTTTCTACCAAACTAGTTGAATTTACAACCCAAACAAATGAATTTAGAACAATAAAGTGAAATTTCCATCCAGAAAGGATGACTTTTTAACAAAATCACTGAATTTTCAATAAAGTAATAACAAAATTTTCCAAAAAATACGAATTTTCAACCAAATACATGAATTTTCTACCAAACAGTTGAATTTTCAACTAAAAATGGAATTTTTTTCATTACCAGTTGAAAAAAAAATATATTTTAACGTGAAATAAACGAATTTTCAACTTGATTTTCGGGTACAGAGATGAATTTTTAAACCAAAAAGAAGAATTTTCTAGAAAAGAA
>CAKNXH010064990.1:0-27787 GCA_932178445.1 Andricus quercusramuli | reverse complement strand
ATTATTTTTACAAATTTTTTTTCAATTTTAAGCATGAATGGAGTCTTCAAACTATTTAGTTTGTTACATAAAAAAGTCAGAACTATTTCAAATATTATAAAAGTTGTATGACTTCCCCATTTTCGAATATTTCAAAACTGTAAATTGAACAATTTTCTATCTTACTTGATCAGCTTTCAACTTGAAACTTTCAACATTAAATTATTCTAAACTGGAATCGTTTAAAATTAAACAGCTTTTAATTGAAAGCATTTGAAACAGAATAATTTTACATCGAAACATTAAAAATGGTTTGGTTTCATTTTTAAATCTTTCAAAACTGTACCGTTTGAAAGTAATTGTGTTTTATAGTTTAAAAAAATTGAAATAAATGCCTAGGTAAATAATTAATTTTGACGTGTAATACCCACAATTTTATAGTGTTGAATTTACATTAACACAATATTGTAAGCTTTCAATATTTGGAACTGAAAGCCTGAATAAATCAATTTTCTTATGTTAATTTTTCTGATAAAAAATAACGTTCAAATTTGATTCGTTAAAAATATTGTAGAATATAAAATTGATAGTGCGCTTTTGTTCTTGAATAAGCATTTGAAATTGAACAATTTAAAAGGAATAATTAAAATCGTATACTTTTAAAGAATTGGAGGCTAAAAACTAATGAATTTTACAACCTTATAGAGAGTTTAAATTAGAACGATTTTGAATTTAAATTGCAGAAAAATGATTTTATATAAATGTATAGTCTTTCAAATTTGAATCTTTCAAAGCGTAAGAATTAAAAATTGAAAAATTTCGAAAAAGTATGAGTAACTGAAATCTTTTAAAGTAGCATTCCAAATTTACAAAGCTTTTTCTACTACGTGCTTGATAAGCTTCAACCATAAAAACGTCTGGTTAAATTAAGCAGTAAGTTGACTTAAAATTAGTCTTCCAGGGAAAGTTACAACTCTTGTATTTTATATGCTTGATGAAATAATTAATATTAAACGATCAAAATCTGTGCTAAATATATCATTTCCATTTTTTTATTTTATTTGTCTTCTTAAGTTTATTTATTATATATTTTTATTTTAATACTACCAAAAATTTAACTCTAGTGATTCTAAATTAAAACTACCCATTTCATGCAACTTATAATTCCAGCTTTTTCGTATTTTTGATAAAAATTATTGTATCAGAAAATTAAAACATCAACAGTTTGTTGAATACTAATTCATTAAAGATAAAACTTTCCACAAAACTTCTTTGAACCTTCCTGAACAACTTTCTCACTGACAGTTTTCGATTGTTAAAAATTCACTCGACTCCCGAAACGATCGAAGTTGTTTGTGCGCAAATTATGCAACGCCTCAGGAAAAAATTATAAACTTTTTATCAAATTAATATTTTCAACTTTTTCTAATGTCGTCAGTCGCAGAACATGACTATGCATACTTCTCATGAATTTTACTTGAAAATATTAAAAATTTCCGATTTCGTCGCGAGTTGAAGTGAAAAAAGGCGAAATATTTTAATCAGAGAAAAACACAGTTTTTTGTATAATAAATAATTCAAAAACCAAAAAAGCTACAACTTTTTCGATTGGAAAGAAGGTGCGGCATTTAATTTACAATTATGTGTATTTTAAGAATTAAAATTCGAAACTTTATTCTCAAGTGCAAAGGGGCCTCCCCACTCCAGGAAAATAATTTTAGATCTCATTTTTGCATCCGGAGCCTCAAATTGTTGAATTTTAAAGCAAGCAGTTAAATTTTTAACCCGGAAATATCATTTTTTACCAAAAAGTTCTTTTTCACGTATCTTGCGTCTTTTGGTGTAATAATATTGAAAGTTTCGATTTTTGCGTATCAATTTCGAAAAATAAATTGAAAATGACGGGTCCCATCGAGAAATTATTTGATGAAATTTTTAAAAGCAGAAATTTCTATAAAAATTTTTCCCCGTATTTTGCGCCGTTTATCTCAAAATTTGATGTTTTGATTTTTTCATAGTATTTTCTATAAATAAAACCAAAGTGACAATTTCGATCGACAAAAAAGTCAAAACAAATTATGTTGGACCTTTCAAAAGCTACGATTCCTCGTCACAGTTTTTTTTCTGTATCTTACGTCGTTTCTCTCAAAGTTTGAATTTTCGATTTTTTTCATAGTATTTTCGGAAAATAAAACCAAAATAACAAGTCCTATCAAAATATGGTTAAACAGAATTTTGTAAGACTTTCCAAAAGCTGCGATTCCTCTCCATAACTTTTCCCCGTATTTCGCGTCGTTTGTCTTAAAATTTGATTTTTTGTTTTTTTCGTAGTATTTTCTATAAATAAAACCAAAATGACAATTTCTATCGAAAAAAAGTCGAATCAAATTATGTTGGACCTTTCAAAAGCTGCAATTCCTTCTTCCAGCTTTTTTCTGTACCTTACGCCGTTTGTCAACAAATTTGAATTTTCGATTGTTTTCCTAGTATTTTCGAAAAATAAAACCAAAATGACAAGTCCTATCAAAATATGGTTGAACAGAATTTTGTGAGACTTTTTAAGAGCTGCAATTCCTCCTTACAGATTTTTTTGTGTCTTACGTCGTTTGACTCAAAATTTGAATTTTCGATTTTTTCATAGTATTTTCGAAAAATGAAACCAAAATGCCAAGTCCTATCAAAATATGGTTGAAGAGCATTTTGTGAGACTTTTCAAAAGCTGCGATTCCTCTTTCGAACTTTCACTCGTATTTCACATCGTTTGTCTTAAAATTTGATTTTTTTCATGCTATTTTCTATGAATAAAACCAAAATGACAATTTCTATAAAAAAAAGTCGAATCAAATTATGTTGAACCTTTCAAAAGCTGCAATTGTTCCTTCCAGCTTTTTTCTGTATCTTACGTCGTTTGTCTCAAAATTTGAATTTTCGATTTTCTTCATAGTATTTTCGAAAAATAAAACCAAAATGACAACTCCTATCAAAATATGGTTGAGGAGAATTTTGTAAGACTTTCCAAAAGCTGCGATTCCTCTCCATAACTTTTCCCCGTATTTCGCGTCGTTTGTCTTAAAATTTGATTTTTTCGTAGTATTTTCTATAAATAAAACCAAAATTACAATTTCTATAGAAAAAAATGTCAAATCAAATTATGTTGGACTTTTCAAAAACTGCAATTCCTCTTCAGAACTTTTTTCTGTATCACACAGGGGTTTGGCTCAAAATTTAAATTTTCGATTTTTTTAATAGTATTTTCGACAAAAGAAAACAAAATGACAAGTCCTATCAAAAAATAATTAAAAAGAATGTTGTAGGACTTTTCAAACGCTGCGATTCTTCTACAGATTTTTTCCGTGTAGCATATCGATAATTTCAGAAAGTTTGATTTTGAAACATTCAATTCAGTTTTAAATCCAAAATTGTTAAATGTTCATCGCTCCGGATTGAAAATTATTTAATTGTTAAAAATTTTCAGTGATTCAAATAGTAACTCCTTTGAATTATAAAGGATTCAATTTGAAAACAATCTCAAGTTTAATCTTAGAAATATTTCAAAGATTAAACTTGAGAATTGAACAAGTTGAGCAGAATTCGAAAATTTAAAATATATTAGAAAAATTGAAATTAAACGACATTAATCAATAAATATTAATAAACAATTATTAGAGAATATCCAATTATCGCTTTCCACATTTCATGCGCCTGTGGTACTGTAACCCACATTACACTCTTGTACGAAGATTGATTGCACAGATAAAGATAATTAATGAACATAATTAGACTAGCTTGAAATAAACCTTAATGGAGAATAAGATTTAAGGAACAAAAAGTGGTCATAAAATAAATTTTTAACTGGAAAGTCAATATCATTGACTGAATATATTTCTTGACACACATACTATAATTAAATGAATTAGGGAATGTATAATCGGACAATTTCAAGAAATAACATTGAAAATTAAAAACTAAAATAAAAAGAATGCAAAATATTTATTCAAACAATTATTATAAAAATTGTTCATACGGATCCGACTAAAAATGTCTTGTCAGTGACTTTGTGCTATAATATTTTTCGAATTAACAATAAATGATCATTATTTAAACAATGTATATGAACAAAAACGAAACACAGTATCAAATTACCATTTAATTATAGAAATTTACTTAAGAATTTAACAGTTTTTGACACTTTGGAAAATATGAATGCAACGAGTCATTGATAAGTAGGGTGGTCCAACAAATTTTTTTTCGAATTTTTATGGGGACACCCCTCAAATTTGTTCGAATTCGCACAAAAATAAATGCGTTTTTTTTTTGTTTTGAAAAAAAATGATATTTAGGGGTGGCGCAAGTCCCATGAAGTTTAACATGTATTTCCCATAAGAAAAAAAGACGTTTTTGTAAATCTTATTCAGAATCCTCAATATTATTTCAATCGAGTTGAAACTCAATATTTCTCTTTACAATTAGCCATAGAATACGAATAAAATATCACTTTTCAAATATCACCCACATAAGTCTGTTTTATAGGGTCTCAAAGAAACCCCATAAGTGAAAAAATGGGTTTTGCTAGTTTTTGGCGCTAATTATGATTTTTTTGCGGTTTATTTAATGCGAATTGTTTCTACTACATAAAATATGACTTTATACTGAATATTATATATTTAAATAAATTGTTTGAACAATTTATTATTGTTTTTAGCAATTTTCTCATAGAATGGAGTTAGAAAGACGCGGTTTTTTCACAAATATTCCATTTTTTGTCCAATTTTTAATTAGAGGGAAGGGATAGTTCATCAATGTTAACAATAGTGATTGTTTAAACAATTTATTATAATTATAAATAATATTATATTTAAATAATGCTAGAAAGATGCGTTTTTTTCTGGCTTTTTGTCCAATTTTCATCTGTAGTGAAGTAATAATAAATTTAGGTTAACAAAATAATTGTTTAAACAATTTATGAAAATTATTAATAATATTATATTTGAATAATGCTACAAAGATGCGTTTTTTTAAATTTCTGGCTTTTTGTCCAATTCTCATTTAGAGTGAAGTAATAATAAATTCAAGTTAACACAATAATTTTTTAAACAATTTATTATAATTATTAATAATATTATATTTGGATAATGCTAGAAAGATGCGTTTTTTTAAATTTCTGGCTTTTTGTTTAATTTTCATTTAGAGTGAAGTAATAATGAATTCAAGTTAACAAAATAATTGTTTAAACAATTTATTATCATTGTTGATAGTATTCTCTTTGCTTAATTGGTAGAATGTTGCAGCTTTTTCTGAAATTTTCCACTGTTTGTCTATTTTCTATTGGGCTTGTCTTGATAATTAATTAGATTTAGCAAAAATTATTGTTTAAACAAATTATTATTGTTTATGACCATCTTCATCTATATCAATGGCGCCTGATAGTTGCGGTTTTCCGGCAATTTTCACCTTTATGTCCTTCTTTCACTTAGTGAGGTAATAATTAATTAAAGTCTACAAAAAAGTTGTTCAAACAATTTAATATTGTTCATAACTAACTTTTCTTAGATAAGTGCTAGAAAGTGGCGGTTTTTTCTTAAATCTTTCACTTTGCATCGCCTTTTTATTTATGAACAAGTAATGAGTCAGCCACAACAAAAATGATTTTCCGAAAGGTATTGTTGTTTTAAGTGAATTATTTTTGCTCTTTTCGCAATGCTTAAAAAAATTGATTTAAAGAAAAAAAGCTATTTTACACGAAAGGCAGAAATCAATATTAAATTGTTCAAACAACGTTTTTGTTGAATTTAATTAATTATTACTTCACTAAGTGAAAAAAGGACAGAAAAGTAAACATAGCCGAAAAACCGCAACTATCAGGCGCAATTGATATAGATGAAGATAGTCATAAACAAAAATAATTTGTTTGAACAATTATTTTTGCTCAATATCATTATTTATTAAGTCACGCCTAATGAAAAATAAACAAACAGTTGAAAATTTCAGAAAAAACCGCAACATTCTACCAATTAAGCAAAAAGAATAGTATCAACAATGATAATAAATTGTTTAAACAATTATTTTGTTAACTTGAATTCATTATTACTTCACTCCAAATGAAAATTAAACAAAAAGCCAGAAATAAAAAAAACGCATCTTTCTAGCATTATTCAATTATAATATTATTAATAAGTATAATAAATTGTTTAAACAATTATTTTGTTAACTTGAATTCATTATTACTTCACTCCGAATGAAAAGTGGACAAAAAACCAGAAATTTAAAAAAAACCGCATCTTTTCAGCATTATTCAAATGTAATATTATTAATAATTATAATAAATTGTGTAAACAATTATTTTGTTAACTTTAATTTATTATTACTTCACTACAGATGAGAATTGGACAAAAAGCCAGGAACTAAAAAAAAATCCGCATCTTTCTAGCATTATTCAAATATAATATTATTTATAATTATAATAAATTGTTTGAACAATCACTATTGTTAACATTGATGAAATATTACTTCCTTCTAATTGAAAATTGGACAAAAAATAGAAAATTTGTGACAAAACCGCGTCTTTTTAACTACATTCTATGAGAAAATTGCTAAAAACAATAATAAATTGTTTAAACAATTCATTAAAATATATCATTTTCAGTATAAAGTCATATTTTATGTATTAGAAACAATTCGCATTAAATAAACCGCAAAAAAATCATAATTAGCGCCAAAAACTAGCAAAACCCATTTTTTCACTTATGGGGTTTCTTTGGGACCCTATAAAACAGACTTATGTGGGTGATATTTGAAAAGTGATATTTTATTCGTATTCTATGGCTAATTGTAAAGAGAAATGTTGAGTTTCAACTCGATAGAAATAATATTGAGGATTCTGAATAAGATTTACAAAAACGTCTTTTTTTCTTATGGGAAATACATGTTAAACTTCATGGGGCTTGCGCCACCCCTAAATATCATCTTTTTTCAAAACAAAAAAAACGCATTTATATATGTGCGGATTCGAACAAATTTGGGGGGTGTCCCGATAAAAATTCGAAAAAAAATTTTTCCAATGCATTTTTGGACCACCCTATTGATAAGACATGGTTAGTTGATTCCATCAAAAAATGTGTCTTGCTCATCGCAAGATGTACAAATACGTATTTGTTTGAAAAAATTATTTAAATAATTAACATTTGCAGTCAATTTGAAAAATATGACAACAAAAAGTTATAGATAAGAAATTTTTAGATAATTGCTTAAAGAATGAGACTTTTTGTCGGAGAAAGATTTATATGTGAATACGTTTATATAAATTGTTTAAATATTAACGGTTATTTTCATTTCAAAAAACATATCAGCAAAAAGTCACTGGAAAGACATTTTTAGTCAAATCTGTATAACGATTGAGCCTATTCATGGAAGAATGGTGAAAATGGGCATTTTTTTATAATGATTGTTTAAACAAATAAAAAATGTTGTTAAATTACGAAATATGAGAACAAAGATTCATTGAAAAGACATTTTCAGTTTATTCTGCCAAAAAAATGAGCCTATTCATTCAGAAATGGTCAAACGATGTATTTGTTTACAATAGGGTTGCTTAAAAAATCTGAAAAGAGCAGCTATTTTCAACTAATCGTAATCGTACATGAATTTCACCCATATTTTATACAAAAAATATGGGCTGCAACAACTAATCATTGAAAATAACCAAAAAATGAATGTTGTTCACTCATTCATTTTTAACATTAAAAACCATTTTCTTACTACAACATATTATTAATTGAATTGCTTTAACAAATACTTTTTTCAATTCAAATTATCCAATAAATTATTTTTTATATTGGACGATTTCAAATTTAAAATGATTAATCATTTAATATTTTTAAAATAAAAGTTCGAAAATAGAAGTGAAGCAGTTTGAATTCAACAATTGCCATCATTTTAAATGAGGAATTGAAAATTTTTTCGTTTCAAATTTCAGTAGGTAAAGATTGTTCAATTTTGAATTGGAAAGCGAGGTAAGTTATTAATTTAGAGTTTTGAGTCAACAGTAAATGCTTATTTTAAATTAAAGGTATATGAAATAAAAAAATTTGCCTGATTTTAAATTTGAAATGTTTATCATTTGATAATTTTAAATTAAGCACTGATAAATAGGAAAATTTTCAATTAAAAGGATTTGAAAATGAATAAATATAAATCTTAAAAAACCCGAGTTTTTATTTAAACTCGGATTTTGTGCGAAAAATATTGGTTTTCTACTATAAATTCAAAGATTTCTGATTTGAAACAGGGTATTTTTGAAATAAATTTATAATTACAATTTCCTATGCAAAACTTAAAAATATATTTCTTTACAGGAATTTCTTGTTGTAACTGTGAAAATTAAATTCTTTTACTGAAATTCCCCGCCCCAATAAATAAATTTTTGTATTTATAAAAAAAAACATTACACTTAGTTTCTGATTGTATTCTTCAATCAGACTTGCTCGAAATTTTTGAATGAAATTGATTCTGTTTGAAAAATAAACTAAAGCAACAAAAATTAGTATATCGTGAAAGTTCTCGAGTAATTTTTTTCTTTAAAAAAAAAATCAAAAATTGGAATAATTATTGGAAGCAACAATTTTAGAATCTGACTATTTCCAAGTATTCACTTGCCTCTAATTTTGAAACTAAAGTTGTAGTTTTCCTTTTGCAATTTAATAAGAGTACTATATTAGTTTGAAAGGTGTGATTTTTAAATCAATTTACTCGGAACGCACAAAGGAAGTGCTAATTAGGGTAATGAAATAAGCAGGTTCGTAGCACTGCCAACGTCACTCAATGTTTTTTTTTCTTTTTTTTTTTGAGGGGGGTAGGGGTTATTTTCTGCCAGGCAGGCAGAGAGTCTCACAAGCTCTGGAAATATTAATGTGAATTCCCATGAGAATGTATGTTTCGTTTCTACATCTCGTCCGGCGGATGTAACCAAAATATATAAACAAGCAGTTTCAGTCATTCAAATCTGTTTAAAAAAAAATCACTGAAATTCCATGTCACAACTTAGAATTATAAATCTTTTAGTAAATGTCCTGTTCCAAACCTAAAATTATAATTCTTTACTAAAATTCTCATGTCAATATTTTTATGCAATTCTTATTCCCTGTCCCAACTTAGAATTTTAGAAAATTCCCTGGCCCAAAGCCTAAACTCTAATTCTTTGTACCAATTGCCTGTTCCAAAATAAAAATGAAAACTTAAAATAACTTAGAATTATAATAGTTTTCAAAAATTCGCTGTTGCAAGTCAGAATTGTAATTCTTTTGGACTATTCGAGAGAAAAATCCGGGTCACTGAATCAATTTCCCGGTGAACAAAATTCCCGGCCATCTCCCAATTTTCCCGATTTCCTGGTCAGATTGTCACCCTGGTGAAGCTTTTGAAATTTGACCATTTTTATTAACAACCTTCAAAATTTATCAAATTCAATTTGACAGCGGTTGAAGTATAGAGTAATTCCACATTAAAGTTAAACGTATACTTTCATTAAAAAAGAAAATTCAAACATTTAAAAATTAAAAACGAATCAAATATCATTGCGAAAGAAAATTGAATTGAACTATTTGAATTTGAAAACTTGCAAATTAAATTGGAAACATTTTTTTAAGTACATATCTTTGAAAGAAATTATGGTTGGCTGAAGATGATGGGCAGATTTGAGCTTATGAAACTTTGAAAGTTTCAAGGCTTTTCTCATATCTTTTTGCACACTTGCACTTACCCCGAGATAAATAGGGTTTTAAATCTGAAGGACGAATAGAATCAATACGGAATACTCCCAAGGAGGCCTTTCAAATAAAAGTTAAAGGAACGTTTCTTTGCTAGAATTGAATCTTATCTCCAGAGACGTCTATCGAAAGAATCTAATTGACTTTAATTCCGCTCTCTATCTGATTACCGCGTTCTTACATCTGCAACCGGATTTTCCGAGGATTTGCCAAGCACATTAGAAAATTCTATATCGAGAATCTACATACTTTTATCGATTTTACTTATCTTGTATCTCCTGATTGAAATACCCTTTTAACGCCGAGTACATACATAATTGCATACAAATAATATTTTATTATTTAATTTTTTAATTTTCATGCATATCGCCCGGAAATTTGTTTGAATCCGCAAAGAAATACATTCACTGAAAAAAACACAACATGAAAATTTAGAGGTTTCGCAAGCCCCATGAAGTTTATCACGTATTTCCCATAAGGAAAAAAGAAGTTTTCATACATTTTATTTAGATTTGTCAATATTACGTCAATCAAGTTGAAACTCAACATGTCTTTTCACAATTAGCCGTAGAATACGAATCAAAAGTTATTTTTCAAATAGCACCCCACAAGTCTGTTTCATAGGGTCCCAATTATGATTTTTTCGCGATTTTTAAATACAAATTGTTTATTTTAAATGAAATACTACTTTCTGCAGATGATTATATGTTTATGTAAAACTTTTAAGTAATTGATTATTGTTTTTAGCAATCTTCTCTTAGAATAGAGTTAGAAGGTCGCGGGGTTTTCCGAATTTCTTAAGTTATTATCAACTTTCAGTTAGGAAAAACCAATAATGAATTAAACTCAACATAAATAATTGTTCAAACAATTTATTATTATTTTTCACTATATTTTCTTAGAATAATGCTAGAAAGTTGCAGTTTTTTTTGTAATTTTCCACTTTTTATAAACTTTTTAATTAGTGTGAGGTAATAAATATTGCAATTCAATAAACTTTTTCTTTGACTTTTCAGTTATAAAAAATAATAAATGAACATCAACAAGAAGGATTTTTTGAATAGTATTGTATTTTTTTCAAAGGAAATTATTTTTACTCTTTTTTCAATGTTTAAGAAATATTAATTCAAACAAAAAGGCAATCTCAGAGTAGAGATAAAAACAAAGAATTTGGTTTTGTTTCCTTCCAAATCGAACCGGAGGGCCTATGACAAAGCCACCGAACGCGTCCTCGGGTTGCGGATAGAGGGTCCCTGTGCCAAGGGTTTCTGCTGAATATGGTTACAATAATGAATAACCAGTCGCGGACGATTGTCCAGGGATGTTCCCGAAGGAATAACCCCTAAGCGAAAGCGTAACAACCGTGCCCAATGCTGAATAGCACCTGGGTGAGGTGTCTCAAACGGTGATTCTGGTATACCGGGCGACCTCTCAGAGTATAAAGCCTTATCCTTGCATGCGGGGTTCTACAAGGATGGACGGGCCCTTTTCCTCAGTTGCTCGTGGGAACAACAATGACAATACCAAACATAGTTGTATTAAATGCGGTTCAAAACAATCGAACGCGCAGGGCTCCAGACAATGGGTCGGACAACAATGCCGACCACCCTAGAGTTGGGGCAGCCAATCAAGATAGAGTCAATGCGAGAAAACACCCAGAGCTTTCGGATTTTTCGCAGAATCGTCTGCCAAACCGTGCCGAGGACCTCCGGAAAAGGGGTTGTATAAGCGGAGCGCCTATTCAACCGCAGCCAGAACAAGCCAGAAACAGAGAAAGAGAGGCGACACTCAGACGAACCTCGAACAGGCATCCAATAGAGGAAGAACGATGCTTCAGGACCCAGAGAAACATCAACATTTAGGTTTCTCCCAAGCCCAAAGATCTGGCTGAACTGGATGACGAGCTTCGTGGAGATTTTTCCGCAGAATCCGACCTCTGGACTATCAATTGTGGCGTGTACAATGCAGCGTGAGCTTTGGCAGATGTAAACCGTAAAACAGAACGCGTCCTGCATTCAGTGTGTAATTGACTACATAACATCTGGCATGAAATTCACTGCCATGGTTCGACAGTACGCATGCAAACTGCGGATCCGTCATCACAAAATCAACAAGTCAAAGCTGCTGACCATCAGACGGCATATTGTTAACAGAATACGACTACTTTTTAACGCTAGAAGAAGTCTAGAGCGGAGAGAGAGGTGGGTCAGAGAAAATCAACAGTTTCTATCTGACTCATCTAAACTCTTGCAAGACCCTCCAGTTACTGTCGACCATCCGCCCAAGCCAGAGGAGGTCGAAGAACTTTGCAGAGAAGTTTACGAAGTTCAACATCCACTTGAAGAAGGCTCAAAGAACATAAATAGCTTCAAGGAGCTGTGCAATGCCCTCATAACACCTGAGGATGAATGCCCATCTATCACTGCCGAGGAGGTGAAAAACGTATTAAGAGGCATGAAGAACTATTCCGCTCCGGGACCAGATGGTATCAAGACCTTCTGGTGGAAAAATTTTCCTTCAGCCCACCAGCATTTGGCATTAATTTTCACTTCATATCTAAAGTCGGAAGAGCCTATTCGGGAATATTGGCTGAAAGGGCGCTCAGTGCTCCTGCCGAAGACGGGCAACTTAACTGACCCTAAGAATTACAGGCCAATAACGCGTCTGAACACACTGTATAAGATCTTCACAGCTATCCTGAATGATACGATTGTTCAGACAATTGGACCTGTGTGGCGAGAGATGTATGAACAACGCGGCTCAAAGAAAGGCATAGCAGGATGTCGGGAGAACCTGATCATCGATACATGTGTCTGTAAAGACGCAGCATCCTATCAACGATTTCTATCGATGGCCTGGATTGATTACCGGAAAGCTTTCGATTCAACTTCCCATAGACTTATCATCTGTCTGTTGGAAAGCTTGAAGGTTTATCCACACATCGTGAGGTGCATAGAGAGATTAATGCCGCTTTGGAAAACCAGATTTACTATCTCATCTGGGAAACATCGTGTGATCACTAACAATATCACCTTTCAGAGATGTGTGTTTCAGGGCGACACCATGAGCCCTCTCCACTTTTGTCTCACATTATTGCCACTATCTCTCTCACTTCGCCATTCCGAAGGGTACCTCTGCGGCAAACCTGGAAACCGAAAGCATAAGGTCACTCATATATTTTACATGGAAGAAAGAGAAACTACATCTAGCTCTAAAAATTGTCAAAGAGTACACTCAAGAGATGGGAATGTAGTTCGGGTTAGAGAAATGCGCCAAGGTTAATTTGAAGAAAGGAAAACTTAACATCATCCCCGAAGATCCTGAGCTCGTTGACTGAAGCGCTATATGACACCTTTGCGCTGGAGAGACCTATATATACCTGGGCGTGCCACAGAGCCGCATTCAGGACGTGACATCTATAAAGGATACTCTTCGATGCAGATACAAACGTCTCATCCGACGGACATGGTCTTCCGAACTGTCGGCGAGGGACAAAGTATCTGCAACGAACAGTAGTTCGAATAGTTCCATGGACGAAGGAGGAGCTCAGATCCCTCCATATCGGGTCCCGAAAGGTTATGCACATGAACAAAAGCATGCACCTTGAGTCTTTTGTTCCACGACTTTACATCTCACGCCGTCAAGGTGGTCGCGAAATATTGAATCTTGAATGTCTTCACAACAGGATTATTCTAGGTACAGCACATATGGTCGCAAATGGACAAGACCTATCATACCTTCTACTTAAAATGGTCAGGAAACACGAAGAAGTGGTCAAAGGGGCGTTTCTGTACAAAGCAGCGAAGGCGGCTGCTGAAACACTCGGCCTTAACTTAAATATCAGGGGTGAGCAAATTGCATCAAATCTTATCGATCTTGAATACCTTATTCTGAAGGCCCGGATTAAGAAAGCACAGAAGAAAAATTTCCGCGAACAGCTCCTCGACAAGAGGATGCACGGCTTCTTCCACTGGAATGTGGAAGATCAGTTGATGTCGTATGAACTAACGTTTGCTTTCCTTATCCTCATCCTTCCTTATCACCCGAATTGCAGTCGGGTACGGAGGGCTTCATTTTGGCATGTCAACACGGAGTTATTTCCACTCTAGCATACCGACGCCACATTTTCAGCCAAGACATTCCCGATGGTAGCTGCGGAGCGTGTTATGCACACCCCGAGCATCTAGGACACATACTATTTAGTTGTCCAATTCATGCAGGAACGACCTAAATTTAAAAGCACAATGCGGCACTAAGAGTGCTTAATTTATTACCATCTCTGTCACTCTTACGGCATCAGCCCAAATACCTCTCCGCTAAAAGCTCCTAAAGAAATATTCAATTGTCGAAAATGAGGAGTACCGCATATACTGAAACTTCAAATTCGCGACAATTGTTTATGTTGCGCACTCGAGGCCTGACATAGTTTTCCTTGACTTCGAGAAACGAACCATGTTCGTCATCGAATTTTCGGTACCAGCTGACAAAAACGTCACAGCCAAGGAAAAAGAAAAGAAAGAGAGTTATAAAGACCTTATAAGGGAGTTTTGACGGTTATACCGGGAATATTCTGTTGAGCCAATCATCTTGATCATCGGCGCTCTTAGAGGTGCCAAGGTTACACTGGTTAATAGCCTGAAAAGCATCCCTGCGTGTCAACAAAATGCTGAGACATTTGCGGGGAAAATGCAGAATGCGGTCGTCCTTGGATCGCTCCGTATCCTGACGGTGCACGAGACTTTTGCCGGATCATCGTATTGAATTCATAGCAGGCTGTAACCACCCATCTCATGGTCGTGAGACGTGGTTACGGTTGAAATTTTACCGCGATTTCGCTGGGAGCGGGTGCAATTTTTCAGATTAGCACACGCTCCCAGCGAAATCCTGCGGTTGTCCTTATGACAAACTTTTAACTATATATATAAAGAGAGAGAGAAAGATCAAAAAGTTCTAAATCAAATAATTACTGATTATAACTTTTCACGGAACAAGGCAGACTTACTGCTGTCAGGATATGCAGTAATAAGGGAATTTTCATCAGATATAAATTTTAAAAATCTCTATTATATTTCAGAAAAATATATGCACGAAAAAAAAAGATGTTGCTTAACAAATAATTATCTCCAATGTTTATTATTTGTTCATTACTTAAAAGACAAAGCAAAGTAAAAAAATTCGGGAAAACCGCAACTTTCTAGCAATTAAATGAGAGAGGATAGTTCTAAACAATGATAATTAGTTTTAAAAAAAAATCGCAACTACCTAGCATTATTATAGGACAAGATAGTTATTGACAATAATAATTTGTTTAAACAATTAGGTTTGTTCAAGTGCAATAATTATCACCTAACAATAATTGAGAAGTGGATAAAAAGTGTAAAATTTCGGAAAAATAATACTAAATTGTTGAAACAATAATTTAAGTTGAGCTAAATTGATTATCACCTTACTCTAATTATAAATTATTTTATATTATATATATATATATATATATATAAATTATATATTATATTATAAATACTCTATGAGAAAATTGCTAAAAACAATAATAAATTGTGTAATCAATTTATATAAACATATAATTATCAGTAAAAAGTAGAATTTCATGTATTGTGAACAATTTGTTTTGAAAAAACAGCAAAAAAACATAATTAGCGCCATGATCTCGCAACTTGGGAAATTTTTCCCCATATGTTACATGCAGATAAGGGCGATTGATAATTTGGAAATGCATAATGCACTTTCTTTTTTATTATAAGGCGTCCGAAATTACTGGTGTTGGCAAATCAATGATGGCTGGCGTGGGCAGCGAGGGAGAAACGTTTTGTGACTTTGAAGTCAATGAAATGAATGTTTAATTGTAAGCTGACTTGATCCGATCCATCTATGATCCCAGCTCCAACCCGAAAGTCAACTCGCTAATGTCACCTTAAAAAATATTTATTTATTTTTGTAAAATTAACCCAAATGTAGGCCCTAGAAACTACGACCACGATCCTTCTCCGAAAGATCAGAATTCGGACCGCTAATCAATATCAGTTTAAGAAATCTGGCACGCTGAACTGTTAGTCTCAGAAAAAGGTCGCAAATGCCACGATCAAAGGTTGGAACAGAACTGAATAATAGAAAGCTGAATACCGCCGAGCCAAGCCGAGCGAGCCACCACAACAACAGCACTGCCGCGCAACACCCGCGGTCGGAAGGTCTCGAGCGACATACGCAAGAAGAACTCCAATATTCGGCCAGTTTCGGGGGTTGCCTCGCGCTGGTCGTGGCACTAAATTAGTCGTTGGAAACGTAAACAGTCAGGGCCGTGGAACCACTTCTGTTGGATTTTTCTCCCGCTTACCGCCCCCCGTACTGCCCACTTTTATCGCTCGGTACTGGTTGAGACGCATTGTTCACATTATGCCTGTGCGCTGAGAAACTGTGTGGGCCAGCACTATCAGGAAGAACTAAATTTGTCGGTCTTATCAGGGCCGCGTGTAGGGGGGTTTCAGAGGTCCTTCAGCGGTGACCAGGGGCTCGCTTCTACAAAAAAAAGGATTAATTTTTGAAAAAAATCTTGAAATTTTACATTTTTTCTGCATTGGTGGGGGCCCTTAATTGGTGGGGACCCTGGGGCCATGGCCCCGCTGGCTCTGTACTGAATGCGGCCCTGGGCCTTAAATTGGAGTTCTTCTTGGATATTCTTGAACATTTTAAGAATTAAAATTTTTTACTTCATCACTTGAGAGGAGTAATAAAACAGCCAATAATGGAAATTTAATTTAATTTTCTTTTCAATTCAATTTCTTTTATGCATCAGGAGTTTTGTACTTTGAGCAAAAAAATATTTGGTGAAACAAATAGACATGTTAGATAATTTTTCTAACTCATGACATATTTTTGGGTTCCTAAAGCAACTGAAAATGATAGTTATCATGCTGACATTAGCTGATAATCACGAGAAAACAGAACATTTGCCAAGAAAAAAAAACAGTAGAATATTTCTTCAATCAGCGAACTTGGCTTGAGTCCAGTTGGAGAATGAAAAGAGTCATGGAAAAATTTTCTACAATAAAGTACAACTATAGGATACTAAATTTACAAAATTGTTTTTTTTAATAGTCAAAAATATACAGAAATCACATTCTTCAGTAAAAAAAAAACCTATCCTTTCTATGCCACTTGGTACTAAGTGCTATGATAATTATTTTTAATATATTTATGATCTTCAACTTTTCTAAAACTTCAATTCAAAATTAAAGATTTCAGTGCGCAATTCTGAAAAGGATTCATTCCTGATGCATGCAACTAAAGTTTCTTTTTGCTTCAAAAGCCTAAATTCTAAAATACTTCGTTCGAAATTTCCTAATTTTTGGAGGATTCCAATTTCGCAATGTGCAGTTTCGAATTCAACTATTAAAAATTGCCGAACTATTTCAGTATGAAATCTTTCAAATTAATGTATAGAATTCCTGAAAATAAAACAAGAATTCAACGGAAAAATTTGGACAACCACCACAAAATGCTCCTATTGCAATTCATAAAAAAACAAAATAAAAAAGTTTGTTTCTTTGTACAAAAATAAAAAAGAGGAAAGAAAATCAGATCTCAGGTATCGAGGAGATAGCGTCGTTGCTTTGTCGCTGTTCCCACCTGTTTTAATTTTTCTTGCCTTGATAAGGGTGCTGTGTGAGCACCGAAACGTTGGTAAATACTTTGCATGGTTTTTTGTTGTGATTTGATAATAATAAAAATAAAAAAGACGAATGAAATAAAAAAGACAAGGAAGGGGATTTGGTTGGTTGCCTTCTCATTTTTCTTTTTTCTTTTTTATTTTTGTCCAAAGAAACAAATTTTTTTTATTTTGTTTTTTAGGAATTGCAACAGGAGCATTTTGTGGTGGTTATCCAAATTTTATCGTCTAATTCTTGTTTTATTTTAAGGAATTCTATACATTGACTTGATTATTAGACGTTAAATGGGATTTTGAATTTGATTTTAGTCTGATTTAAAATTCTTGAATTTCAATCTTTCAAATTTGCAAAATTCCATATTGGAAGCCTTGAAAGTAAATTTTAGATTTAGTAATTTTAGATATAAAAATATTCCAGGTTGTTAAGTTTTGTTTTAATTTTTAATGTACAAAATTGTCTAGCTTTTATTATTTTTTTAAGTCGAATATCAAATTGAAAGATTTCACAGTTGGACAATTTTCAGTTGAAAGTTTTGTAATTAAACAATAATTTTGAATTAAATGCCTCCAGAATGAATTAAGACAATCAGAAATTAATACAATAATTACTCAAATTCAAGCATTAAAAAAGAGAAGATTTAAAAATAGGAATTTAAATTTGAACTATTTTTTAATTGAAAATGTTCCAAAATATTGAACATTTTAAACTTAAGAAAAAAAACCATTTTTAATTAAAAAGCTTGAAATTGTGGGTAATATTATATAAAAGTGTATGTGAAATACATAGCAGTATTTTTTTGTATTTAAAAAAATTTTTAATTTCAAAGTGATTTCTTAATTGTCCGATTTTTAGCTGATGATTAGAAAGAAATTATTTAAGAAGCTGAAAAACACTTCATTGGATAATTTCAAAAATGAATTATATTTCTCAATGAAATGTTCAGAATTAAAGGATTTGAAATTAAAAAGTTAAAATTTGTATGGTGTTGTTTGAAATAAAAATAGATGAAAATTAAACTGCGTAACTGAAATCGATACCTCAGTAATTGAATAATTTCTTTAATTTTCAATGGTTGTAAGTTTAGAGTTCTGAATTTTGATGTTAAATACTAAATTTTCCATTTCTGCCTTTTGCAATTTTTAATTTTGTAATTTACATGGAAATGGCTAAATATTGAAAAATATAATTAACAACTGGAAAATTGTTAATTTTCAAATGATTTAAATTTACGTAAAATAGTTGAAATTTTAAAGAATTTGAGTATAAAAATGTTTTAATATCTCAATTATTGCCGACTCATTTTTTTCAGTTTTAAATGAAGTTCGAATCCATTTTATCCATTTTGAATAGCTTTTTATTTTGATCTTAGAAAAATTTGGCTAATGAATTTTAAAGTTAAATAATAATTTGTTGATGCTAGAAGAATTCAAAAGTCGAGAATTTCCGAAGCTTATATTATTTGTCTGAAATCGTCCTATCTTCAAAATTCTAATCTGAAATCATTCAATTTCTAGACTTTTCAATTTAGAATCAAATTGTTCAATTTTGAACTCTTTGAATCAGAAATTATACAGTTTAAAATCCTTCTTTAATGAAATTGTATAATTTTAAAAATTTTAGACCGAAATTTTTTCATTTTAAGCGCATTTAACTAAAAAATGTTTAATTGCAAACACTTTCAATTTCATATTATTCAATTTTAAAAGATTTGTTCTTTTTTCAAAATTTTACCCAATATAAAATTATTTTAAAAATTCTTAAAATTTAAAATTATTAATTATTATCTCAAAAATGTCTAAAATCTAATATAACATTTTTTTCATAGCGGATCTTCAAATTGTTTATAGTTTTAATGTTGTACAATAAAAATCCAGAAATATGAACGCGCGCTTGTATTTACTGCCAGTATTTAGAACGTATCATTTACTGTAAAAAAAATTGTGATTGGATTTTAATTACATCAGAATTGCCAAGTCTTTTATATTATATGTACCGGCAAAGATAACATATTGAGAAAAAAAGTCAGCTTCACTTTATTCAGGCCTTTAATCTTGTTTTCTTTTTAATGCAACTTTCTTTTGATCATTCGCCAAACCTGCTTCCAAGATTTGCAGGAAGCTCATTCTGAGGGAGGTTCACTTATTAAATTTCCTCTTTATCAAACTCTTGAAACTGAAATTTAGAATATTGGCTGCGAATGAATTATTTAAATAAAAATATCCTATTAAAAGTATTTAAGAATAAATTAAATAACACACAAGTTAAAAGTAGAATATTATTTGAAGCAATTTCGTTTAATGTAATTAGTCAAATTAATTTATTGTATATAAAATTACGGACAATTATAATTATTAGACTGGAAATTGTAAAATGTTTAATGAACTGACTGCAAAAATTTAACTTCTTAATAATAATTAAATTGTCTACAGTTCTGCCCCACGACTAATTTGTTTTTATGTCGATAATAGCTGACTTCGCTAATCGTCAGAGATTCATTTTTGAATCTGATTATCTTTCAAGTAGATCGCGACCCAGATTCGATGTATTTTATTACTCGTTTATAAGCTAAACAATTTATTAATGCAGTAAATTGTGAGATTTATTAACTTTTATTGGCATAAGATTTAGATATGTAGTCATAATTATTATAGTTTTCATTTTATCTTATTAATATTTTGAATGCTTTCAAATGTAAAAATCTTTTTATCCCTTTTCGAGATGCTTGGCCTTAGGAAAATAATTTACCATCGGTTCTTTTATCGACCCAACAACTGTAATGATAATCTTACTCCGGGCGCAATTTCAATATTATTCTCAAGATCTTTCTCGTCCGTTATTAATGCTCTACTGTGGAAATCTTTTGTCTCATATTTCCCAGAACGTAATAATGCTTAAAGCAGTTTGGTAGTTCAGTCTGCACTCTATTTCAATTCCATTTTTACAAGTAGAAGAATATTAAGACCTATTTATTATTAGCAATGACTAAATTGCACTTTAGTCTATACAATTTTATTGAGATTCTCATTTTAATCACTCTGATCAGTTCTAACAGAATAATTTGTTATACCATCCACAAACTAGACATCTAACGTACCGATTCAATTGACTGATCAAATCCTAGAAATATTTTTACATCTCTAAGAAAAGATTCAAATTTTGAATAAGACTTTATATGAAATTCTCTTGAAAAAAAGGAATGCTCATCGACTCTCCTGGGGTTCGAGCCCAGGACCTTTCGCTTGCCGGACGAATGCTTTATAAGCGAAAGGTCCTGGGCTCGAATCGCTGGGGAGTTGAAAGGCGTTCCCTTTTCACAGAAAATCTCATTTATTGTTATTAATTCTTTCCCAAATAATACATTTTATATAAAGAAAATTATTTCTTGAATGAATTTCTAATTTTAAAAGCTAATCTTTAAAAAACGCTACAATATCCTTTTTTAATAAAATATCTGAGTCAATAATAAATTCCAAAATTTAATCCTATCTAAAAAAAATGGTGTAACGATATATCTCTAAAGTCTCGCAATCATTGTTGTTGAAAACCTGATTGGCTTTTCATTAATTAAAGTTGTTTTATACCTCAAGCTTGAAATTTCGAAAATTAAATCTATGAATTATCCCCTTTAATAATAAAAACCATTTTAAAAAATTTTTGCGAATTTATATGTGCTTTTTGAATACTTTTCCGTAGTTAAATTAAAATATTCAAATTATTTAATAAATTATTTAAAATGTTATATATATTTTTTATGTTATTGCTTTCTGCCGGAAAATAGTATTAAAAAAAAGAATTATGATATAGAATCATTAACTTTTGTAGAAGACTTCATATTTCTAAAATGTTTAGGTTGTTTAGTTTTAGTCGCCGGAAATTAGCATTTGTGAACAAAAATCATCATCGGGATTCCAAATATTCAACAATTTTTGATTTTGCTGGTGTTTTACACGCATATTTATTCAAAAATTATTAGACTCCAAAGATAACTAATTTTTAAAAAAATTTCGCTTTTGGTTTTGTGAGCATCTTTGACAGGAAATTGACATTTTTAAATAAGAAGTTTTTAATAGATACAAAAACAAAATGATAATTTTCAAGATTTCGGATAGAAATTTAGAAACTTTTTAAGAAAGTTGAAAGGTTTCAAGAGAATACAAAAAACTGTATAAGATTTCTAAGAACATTTAAAATGATTTTTTATTTTACAAAATTTATTTTAGGAGAATATTTATAAAGATTTCATAACATTCCAAAATATATCCCAAATTTTTAAAAACGAATCTTAAAGATTTTGAGGCATTTTTTTAATTTTGCAGAACTGTTTAAAAATTTTAGGAAAACTTAGAGTAATTTTAAATAATGTTTAGAAGTTGTAAAAAAATTTTAAGTAGAAATAATTCTAAAAAAATTCTAACGAAATGTAGATTTTTGATGAATACAAAATGAAAATTTTAAGTGGTTTTTAAAGATTTTGAAAGGTTAGGTCAGTTGAAAAGGTATTTAGGAGTTTTTAGGAGATTAAAAATATTTTAAAACTTTGAAAGATTTCCCGACATTTATAAAATATTTTGAAATTATTTTCCAGTGTCAAAAAGTACTAAATATTATTTGATGTGACTCAACGTTTTCCCATAATTTTGTAAAATCCTGTAAAATAAAAAAAAATATCTCAGCATTTTTCTAGATAATTTTTCGACATATTCATTCATTTCCATTTATTTATTTATTTTCAAAAATCTTTCTGGATTTTCTCGAGAAACCTACGAAAATTATATTTATATAAGCTTAAAGCATATAAACAAATAAACTCAACAAATTAATAGTTATTTGAAATTTATATTTTATATTAAAAATTATTTTTCCCTTAAAATTAAAATTTGCCTACATTTTTTGTCTTTCCTTGCTGAAAAATCTTGTTTCGTTGGAAATTCAATAATTCTATTGGAAATTTGTTTTTTCGGTTTGGAAATTTTACTTGTTAAAAATTAACTTGTTTGATTGAAGATTCATAATTTTAGTTCAAAATTCATCTCTTCGGTTGAAAATGTAACTATTTCGTTAGAAAATTCCTCGGAAAATTCGTATTTCTTGTTAGAACTTCTTGGCTGAGGTTTCAGCTATTTTGTTGAAAATTCATTTATTTATGAATCCAACTCTGATTTGAAATTCAATTCTCTTTGGATTGAAATATCAAATATTAGATTTGTTTTGAGAATTCATATTTTTTTGCTTAAAAGTCCACTACTTGGTTAAACGTAGAATTACTTGAATAAAAAGTTTTTTTGGTGAAGACTCATAATTTTTAATGAAAATTTGTCTTTTTTAAACAAAATTCTTGGTAGAAAATTCATGTATTTGGTTAAAAATTTGACTATTTGGTTGAAAATTGAGTTTTTTGAATGAATTTAACTGTTTTCGATTAAAAACAAAAGTATTCTTAGTTTGAAATTTCAATTATTAAATTTTTCGTTGATAGTATAGTTCTGCTGGAAAATTGAATTATGGATTTTTTTAAAAACATTTTCGGTGGAGAAAACCAGAACCGTTGGACAAAAATGGCTGGTTAACAAACTTGTTCTTTCTTATTAGGCCTTAAAATATTGTGCCAAAGGGCAATACAATCCGATAATTCCTTAGAAATACAAAGGCGTAAACGATGACAGTCAGATACCGAAGTAAAATTCGTTTTTTTCTTAACTATAGTCAGTCTGAAAACGTTGAAATTTTATGGAATCTGCGAATAACAATTTTCCCAAAATTTAAAGAACTATACGGGAGCATATCTTTAGCAATCATCTCAGGCGAAGAACTTCAGAAAGTCATCATGTTTCGTAGATGACAGAAAAGTAGGCAAATTGACTGATAATCCCATAGTCAGATCCATACTCTTCACTCTATTGGTGATGCTAGTTAATTTAAAAATTGCATGAGACAAAAATAAATAATAATCTTGTTTGCTTTCTAGTAAACCTGATATTGCTTAGACTTTATGATTCTATGGGTTCATAAAATACCTGTGGGTAGTAGAGAACATTTTGGTTGTAAATGACAGATAGCTTGAATTGATACCAGAAGGAAAGGGGTAGTTGAAGCGAGGGGAAGTGGGTGAGTGTATCTACGTAGCAATCAATCGATCTGTGATGGGTTATTAATTACCTATCTTCCCACATCGACGAACAAACTAGACTCGAGGGACACTGGTCACCACGAATATTGCATTATCCTTTCCACGGGATGTGCTAACAGATTTTGTTACTGTATACTAGATAGCATCCACTACTTCCAGCTGATGCACCATTTTTTTAATTTGAAAAAAAAAATTTTAGACGGCTTCAGGCAAGTATATTGAATTCCCGATAACTGTTCTACTTTGCAAAGTTTAAGCCAAGTTTGGTCCATATTTTCTTTTAAAATCTTCCGCAATTACCTACTCGACACCTTTCCCCTCATTTTTTCCGCCGCTAATAAGACTTCCAAAGGTTAATTTCAACATAGAGGTTTCGAACTTCTATGTAGCGTTACGAAAAGTTACAAAAGTAATCTTTTTGCGCGGAAAAGTAGCGAAAAAGTAGTTCAAACTATGAACGAGTATCAAAATATAATGTTGCTTTTTAGCTACTTATTTGAGAGCGCTTCTGTTAGATTAAAAAATTAATTAATTAGATAGCAAATCTTCAAGAATTACCGAATTTAAAGAACAAAAGTTGTTAAAAATTTTCAATTGAAAATGAATAAAATTGAACAATGTCAAAATTAAATTATTTAGAATGTAAGATAATGGACAATCCTTTTTTTTAAGTTGTAGTAAAGTACAATCAATTTTTTAAATCAGAATATCCAAATAAGTAATTTTATTTATTGATAAAATTTATGTATAAATGTTTCTAAAAATTATTGATAATAGAGACAATTTTAAGTGTCAATAATTCTTTAATATTGGGAAATTATTCTATTCTTAAAATTTTGCTACATTATTATAATTTGTAACCTTTTTCACAACTGTAAAGAAATTAGAAAAATGAAGTTATGGTACCGGTGAACAAATTTTTGAATGATTTAGGTTTTATTTTAAAAGACTAGCAAAAATGTATCCAGCGTTATGCGGGCAGTATCAAATCGCAATATACCTTTTCAAAATTACAAAAAAATTAACGAAATTACAAAAATGTCATAAATTTAACTGAAATAAACTTGTTATTCGTAAAAAGCTTCCAGCGCATGAGTCTAAGAAACCACATTTTCCTGATTTTTCTTATTCTTTAACCACTGATGTAAAACAAAAATTTAAACATAGCAAAGCTTTCTCACATAAATTCTACATGCCACAAACTTCAATTTGGACCATCCCCGAAAAAAATCGAACTAAAAGAAAAGCTTCAAAAGCGTACGAATCTTCTCATCCCCTAATTACCCAATTCCTGGCACGAGATTGTAAAAGGGTTTCCTACGAACTCCTGAGAAGTAAAAAAAATTGGCGAGCCACTTCAAAGTATCATAAAAAAATTCGCAGGATCAATTTTCGACACCCTGCAAAATTTGGTTCAATAGGTACAAGGGTGTGGAATAGGGTGGTCTAAAAATGCATTGAACATTTTTTTTTAAATATTCATGCATACTGCCCGAAAATCTGTTCGAATCCACAAAAAATAAAAACTTTTTTGAAAATGTTATTTAGTGGTTTCGCAAGCCCCATGAAGTTTAACACATATTTCCCATAAGAAAAAAAGATGTTTTTGTAAATTTTATTCAGAATCGTCAATATTAGATCGAAATTCAATATAGGTCAATATTAGATGAAAAGTTTGGGTTAGCGTGTTTTTGGCACTAATTGTGATTTTTTTCGGGTTTTTAAAAATATAAATTATTTATAATACATGAAATACTACTTTCTACCGATCATTAGATGTTTATATACATTATTTAAATAGTTTATAAGTTTTTTCTTCAATTTTCTCCCAGAATAGAGTTAGAAAGTCGCGGTTTTTCCCGAAATGTTCAACTTTTCAATTAGAATGAGATAATAATTAATTCAAGCTAACAAACATAATGGTTTTAATTAGTCAGAAAAGAACTTTTCTTGTTTTTGGCTCGCTGATCAACGTCAGTCCTGGAATAGGCCAAACCTTCCAGACTAGGCAGTCTAGATAAGTCCACACCTGGGCCAGACCTGTAATTAGATTGCCAGGACATTTTTCTACACGGGTAGTACCATGGTACTTATATTTTGCAATCTTGTATCCGTATTAGTTTCTTTTTCATTAATACGATCTTACGGAATTAAATTTAAAAAAATATTTCGATGTACCCAAACTATCATGCCTTATATTGTGTTTTGATGATAGATTATACAGAAGTAGAAAAAATACTGCGACAAAAATATGCAAAAGTGTTTCCTTATTTTTCGAAATCCACATTACTTTTTATTAAGTTAAACTCTTATGCCTGACAAAATTATTTCTTAATATTGGACACTGAAAAATATTGGAATTCTTATTTGCGTAATAAGTAGCTTTGGTATTTCTACTTTAGTATTTTTAAAATTTCAGTGTAAGAGAAGTAGATTATTTTAATAAAAATAATACATTAAAATAACTTTTTTCGTCCTAATTTGTAATTTATTCATTGATGTTGTATAGGAACTACCATTAAAAATCATTAAATTATTAAGCGATTTGCCGGAAATTTTTTAGAATAAAAAATTAATAAGGAGTAAAAACAGTTGAAAAATAATTTTCGCATACGAAAATTATTCTAAAAATCTCAACTATTGCATCTATCAGAGAAGTTTAATGAAGAAATGAAGCATTAAAGAATGAAAATTAATTCTTATTTGCGAAATGAGTATTACAAGAATGAGCTGTGCACTTTTCGAATCTGGCTTAGAAGAAATAAAGAAATTCTTTCTCTCATAAAAAAATCGTTCTGAATCGCTTAAAATCCCTTAAAATATTTTAGAAACCACTGAATTAATTTAAAACTCTGCACAACGTCATTTAGAATCATCGCACGGCTATCTTTTAGGAGTTTACGATATCTTCATTAGTTAAACAAATTTCAAGAATTTTATCAGAGAAAAAAATGCTGTTTAATTTTTATTCATGACTATAGCATTCTATGGTACTGATAAGTACCAAACTTCAACAGCAAAATGTCCTGGGCCCATTAAGGTGAAATTTTGACTCGATGTGTGCCGTAATATTCTCTAGTACTATTTTTCAAAATTTTGTGATATCTTTAATGGCCTAAAAAATTGCTTATATTTTAAAATAAAGAAATTGAATTTTTCATCTTAATTGTGCACGGGTGCAGTCAAATCTATTGGTAACTGCAACTGTGCAGAGTACAGGTTTCTAGTACTATGTTTTAAGCATTTTTAATATTGCCACTAGTTTTTAAAATTTTTCATACATTTCATCATACAAAATTAAATTTATTAGTTTCAGTGTCTACTCGTACCACAAAACATTGACTATTCGTGTATATTGAAATTCCGGTACAAATAGCTTTTTCCTTTTTCCTTTTTTTTCTTTCTCCTTTTCCAAGTCTAACTCTAACTCTGAGTCACAGTTTTATTTGAAACTTAAAATTCTTTGTGAGAATTATTTTTATAAGTATTTAATTTATAATATTTTTCCAAACTAGCTGTGAATTCGATCTCGAGTGTTTCCACTTTGTTTGTATTTATAATTATATGGTGCTCATTTCACGAGCACTTTGCTTCCCGATAGCAAATGTATTTGCTTCCTCATAGAGGAAGCATTAGTTATTTTTTTCAATAATAGGCAAACCGAAGTCTTCATTTTGCTCAATTTAAAAATAGAAATTTACCAAAAACGAAAAATTACAGACTAATACAAAAATGTTTTAAATAACAAGACAAATCAGACAAATCAAATCTTGGGTTCGAAATAATAATTTTTTGAGCTGGAAAAGGGAAAGGAAAAGTTCTGTCGCACCCTATCCCTTTCCCAGCTGTACGATTTCTTCACAAAACTTGTCATAATATTACTCTATTTGAAAATTTATGATCAAAAAGTCTTTTCTATTCATGCATCAACTTTAAATTATGTCGATGAAAGAAGTTTTTCTGTTTGAACCTGATGATTCAGATATTATAAATGAGCAGAAATTCCCTAATCTTCAATAAAGTGTATTATTATTATTATAGATCAATCAATTTGCCTTGAATCAAGAGATTTTTTCCGTTCTTGCATCAATTTTGAATTATGTTACTGAAAAGAAGTTTTACTATGAAAAACCGTGTTCTCAAATATTATGCAATTTCACAATTTCCATAGTCTTCAATAAAATGTCTTAATATTATAGGTCAGTCGATTGATCTCGAATCAACACATATTTTCTGTT
>CAKNXH010064989.1:0-27744 GCA_932178445.1 Andricus quercusramuli | reverse complement strand
ATTATTTTTACAAATTTTTTTTCAATTTTAAGCATGAATGGAGTCTTTAAACTATTTAGTTTGTTACATAAGAAAGTCAGAACTATTACAAATATTATAAAAGTTGTATGACTTCCCCATTTTCGAATATTTCAAAACTGTAAATTGAACACTTTTCTATCTTACTTAATCAGCTTTCAGCTTGAAACTTTCAACATTAAATTATTTTAAACTGGAATCGTTTAAAATTAAACAACTTTTCATTGAAAGCATTTAAAACAGAATAATTTTACATCGAAACATTAAAAATGGTTTGGTTTCATTTTTAAATCTTTCAAAACTGTACCGTTTGAAAGTAATTGTGTTTTATAGTTTAAAAAAATTGAAATAAATGCCTAGGTAAATAATTAATTTTGACGTGTGATACCCACAATTTTATAGTGTTGAATTTACATTAACACAATATTGTAAGCTTTCAATATTTGGAACTGAAAGCCTGAATAAATCAATTTTCTTATGTTAACTTTTTCTGATAAAAAATAACTTTGAAATTTGATTCTTTAAAAATTTGTAGAATATAGAATTGATGGTGAGCTTTTGTTCTTGAATAAGCATTTGAAATTGAACAATTTTAAAGGAATAATTAAAATTGTATATTTTGAAAGAATTGGAGGCTAAAAACTAATGAATTTTACAACCTTATAGAGAGTTTAAATTAGAACGATTTTGAATTTAAATTGCAGAAAAATGATTTTATATAAATGTATAGTCTTTCAAATTTGAATCTTTCAAAGCGTAAGAATTAAAAATTGAAAAATTTCGAAAAAGTATGAGTAACTGAAATCTTTTAAAGTAGCATTCCAAATTTACAAAGCTTTTTCTACTACGTGCTTGATAAGCTTCAACCATAAAAACGTCTGGTTAAATTAAGCAGTAAGTTGACTTAAAATTAGTCTTCCAGGGAAAGTTACAACTCTTGTATTTTATATGCTTGATGAAATAATTAATATTAAACGATCAAAATCTGTGCTAAATATATCATTTCCATTTTTTTATTTTATTTGTCTTCTTAAGTTTATTTATTATATATTTTTATTTTAATACTACCAAAAATTTAACTCTAGTGATTCTAAATTAAAACTACCCATTTCATGCAACTTATAATTCCAGCTTTTTCGTATTTTTGATAAAAATTATTGTATCAGAAAATTAAAACATCAACAGTTTGTTGAATACTAATTCATTAAAGATAAAACTTTCCACAAAACTTCTTTGAACCTTCCTGAACAACTTTCTCACTGACAGTTTTCGATTGTTAAAAATTCACTCGACTCCCGAAACGATCGAAGTTGTTTGTGCGCAAATTATGCAACGCCTCAGGAAAAAATTATAAACTTTTTATCAAATTAATATTTTCAACTTTTTCTAATGTCGTCAGTCGCAGAACATGACTATGCATACTTCTCATGAATTTTACTTGAAAATATTAAAAATTTCCGATTTCGTCGCGAGTTGAAGTGAAAAAAGGCGAAATATTTTAATCAGAGAAAAACACAGTTTTTTGTATAATAAATAATTCAAAAACCAAAAAAGCTACAACTTTTTCGATTGGAAAGAAGGTGCGGCATTTAATTTACAATTATGTGTATTTTAAGAATTAAAATTCGAAACTTTATTCTCAAGTGCAAAGGGGCCTCCCCACTCCAGGAAAATAATTTTAGATCTCATTTTTGCATCCGGAGCCTCAAATTGTTGAATTTTAAAGCAAGCAGTTAAATTTTTAACCCGGAAATATCATTTTTTACCAAAAAGTTCTTTTTCACGTATCTTGCGTCTTTTGGTGTAATAATATTGAAAGTTTCGATTTTTGCGTATCAATTTCGAAAAATAAATTGAAAATGACGGGTCCCATCGAGAAATTATTTGATGAAATTTTTAAAAGCAGAAATTTCTATAAAAATTTTTCCCCGTATTTTGCGCCGTTTATCTCAAAATTTGATGTTTTGATTTTTTCATAGTATTTTCTATAAATAAAACCAAAGTGACAATTTCGATCGACAAAAAAGTCAAAACAAATTATGTTGGACCTTTCAAAAGCTGCGATTCCTCGTCACAGTTTTTTTTCTGTATCTTACGTCGTTTCTCTCAAAGTTTGAATTTTCGATTTTTTTCATAGTATTTTCGGAAAATAAAACCAAAATAACAAGTCCTATCAAAATATGGTTAAACAGAATTTTGTAAGACTTTCCAAAAGCTGCGATTCCTCTCCATAACTTTTCCCCGTATTTCGCGTCGTTTGTCTTAAAATTTGATTTTTTGTTTTTTTCGTAGTATTTTCTATAAATAAAACCAAAATGACAATTTCTATCGAAAAAAAGTCGAATCAAATTATGTTGGACCTTTCAAAAGCTGCAATTCCTTCTTCCAGCTTTTTTCTGTACCTTACGCCGTTTGTCAACAAATTTGAATTTTCGATTGTTTTCCTAGTATTTTCGAAAAATAAAACCAAAATGACAAGTCCTATCAAAATATGGTTGAACAGAATTTTGTGAGACTTTTTAAGAGCTGCAATTCCTCCTTACAGATTTTTTTGTGTCTTACGTCGTTTGACTCAAAATTTGAATTTTCGATTTTTTTCATAGTATTTTCGAAAAATGAAACCAAAATGCCAAGTCCTATCAAAATATGGTTGAAGAGCATTTTGTGAGACTTTTCAAAAGCTGCGATTCCTCTTTCGAACTTTCACTCGTATTTCACATCGTTTGTCTTAAAATTTGATTTTTTTCATGCTATTTTCTATGAATAAAACCAAAATGACAATTTCTATAAAAAAAAGTCGAATCAAATTATGTTGAACCTTTCAAAAGCTGCAATTGTTCCTTCCAGCTTTTTTCTGTATCTTACGTCGTTTGTCTCAAAATTTGAATTTTCGATTTTCTTCATAGTATTTTCGAAAAATAAAACCAAAATGACAACTCCTATCAAAATATGGTTGAGGAGAATTTTGTAAGACTTTCCAAAAGCTGCGATTCCTCTCCATAACTTTTCCCCGTATTTCGCGTCGTTTGTCTTAAAATTTGATTTTTTCGTAGTATTTTCTATAAATAAAATCTAAATTACAATTTCTATAGAAAAAAAATGTCAAATCAAATTATGTTGGACTTTTCAAAAACTGCAATTCCTCTTCAGAACTTTTTTCTGTATCACACAGGGGTTTGGCTCAAAATTTAAATTTTCGATTTTTTTAATAGTATTTTCGACAAAAGAAAACAAAATGACAAGTCCTATCAAAAAATAATTAAAAAGAATGTTGTAGGACTTTTCAAACGCTGCGATTCTTCTACAGATTTTTTCCGTGTAGCATATCGATAATTTCAGAAAGTTTGATTTTGAAACATTCAATTCAGTTTTAAATCCAAAATTGTTAAATGTTCATCGCTCCGGATTGAAAATTATTTAATTGTTAAAAATTTTCAGTGATTCAAATAGTAACTCCTTTGAATTATAAAGGATTCAATTTGAAAACAATCTCAAGTTTAATCTTAGAAATATTTCAAAGATTAAACTTGAGAATTGAACAAGTTGAGCAGAATTCGATTAAAATATATTAGAAAAATTGAAATTAAACGACATTAATCAATTAATATTAATAAACAATTATTAGAGAATATCCAATTATCGCTTTCCACATTTCATGCGCCTGTGGTACTGTAACCCACATTACACTCTTGTACGAAGATTGATTGCACAGATAAAGATAATTAATGAACATAATTAGACTAGCTTGAAATAAACCTTAATGGAGAATAAGATTTAAGGAACAAAAAATGGTCATAAAATAAATTTTTAACTGGAAAGTCAATATCATTGACTGAATATATTTCTTGACACATATACTATAATTAAATGAATTAGGGAATGTATAATCGGACAATTTCAAGAAATAACATTGAAAATTAAAAACTAAAATAAAAAGAATGCAAAATATTTATTCAAACAATTATTATAAAAATTGTTCATACGGATCCGACTAAAAATGTCTTGTCAGTGACTTTGTGCTATAATATTTTTCGAATTAACAATAAATGATCATTATTTAAACAATGTATATGAACAAAAACGAAACACAGTATCAAATTACCATTTAATTATAGAAATTTACTTAAGAATTTAACAGTTTTTGACACTTTGGAAAATATGAATGCAACGAGTCATTGATAAGTAGGGTGGTCCAACAAATTTTTTTTCGAATTTTTATGGGGACACCCCTCAAATTTGTTCGAATTCGCACAAAAATAAATGCGTTTTTTTTTTGTTTTGAAAAAAAATGATATTTAGGGGTGGCGCAAGTCCCATGAAGTTTAACATGTATTTCCCATAAGAAAAAAAGACGTTTTTGTAAATCTTATTCAGAATCCTCAATATTATTTCAATCGAGTTGAAACTCAATATTTCTCTTTACAATTAGCCATAGAATACGAATAAAATATCACTTTTCAAATATCACCCACATAAGTCTGTTTTATAGGGTCTCAAAGAAACCCCATAAGTGAAAAAATGGGTTTTGCTAGTTTTTGGCGCTAATTATGATTTTTTTGCGGTTTATTTAATGCGAATTGTTTCTACTACATAAAATATGACTTTATACTGAATATTATATATTTAAATAAATTGTTTGAACAATTTATTATTGTTTTTAGCAATTTTCTCATAGAATGGAGTTAGAAAGACGCGGTTTTTTCACAAATATTCCATTTTTTGTCCAATTTTTAATTAGAGGGAAGGGATAGTTCATCAATGTTAACAATAGTGATTGTTTAAACAATTTATTATAATTATAAATAATATTATATTTAAATAATGCTAGAAAGATGCGTTTTTTTCTGGCTTTTTGTCCAATTTTCATCTGTAGTGAAGTAATAATAAATTTAAGTTAACAAAATAATTGTTTAAACAATTTATGAAAATTATTAATAATATTATATTTGAATAATGCTACAAAGATGCGTTTTTTTAAATTTCTGGCTTTTTGTCCAATTCTCATTTAGAGTGAAGTAATAATGAATTCAAGTTAACACAATAATTGTTTAAACAATTTATTATAATTATTAATAATATTATATTTGAATAATGCTAGAAAGATGCGTTTTTTTAAATTTCTGGCTTTTTGTTTAATTTTCATTTAGAGTGAAGTAATAATGAATTCAAGTTAACAAAATAATTGTTTAAACAATTTATTATCATTGTTGATAGTATTCTCTTTGCTTAATTGGTAGAATGTTGCAGCTTTTTCTGAAATTTTCCACTGTTTGTCTATTTTCTATTGGGCTTGTCTTGATAATTAATTAGATTTAGCAAAAATTATTGTTTACACAAATTACTATTGTTTATGACCATCTTCATCTATATCAATGGCGCCTGATAGTTGCGGTTTTCCGGCAATTTTCACCTTTATGTCCTTCTTTCACTTAGTGAGGTAATAATTAATTAAAGTCTACAAAAAAGTTGTTCAAACAATTTAATATTGTTCATAACTAACTTTTCTTAGATAAGTGCTAGAAAGTGGCGGTTTTTTCTTAAATCTTTCACTTTGCATCGCCTTTTTATTTATGAACAAGTAATGAGTCAGCCACAACAAAAATGATTTTCCGAAAGGTATTGTTGTTTTAAGTGAATTATTTTTGCTCTTTTCGCAATGCTTAAAAAAATTGATTTAAAGAAAAAAAGCTATTTTACACGAAAGGCAGAAATCAATATTAAATTGTTCAAACAACGTTTTTGTTG
Source organism: Andricus quercusramuli (assembly GCA_932178445.1). Classification (NCBI taxonomy): domain Eukaryota; kingdom Metazoa; phylum Arthropoda; class Insecta; order Hymenoptera; family Cynipidae; genus Andricus; species Andricus quercusramuli. The sequence continues at coordinate 21,981 of CAKNXH010064989.1, read as the reverse complement.
AATTTAATTAATTATTACTTCACTAAGTGAAAAAAGGACAGAAAAGTAAACATAGCCGAAAAACCGCAACTATCAGGCGCAATTGATATAGATGAAGATAGTCATAAACAAAAATAATTTGTTTGAACAATTATTTTTGCTCAATATCATTATTTATTAAGTCACGCCTAATGAAAAATAAACAAACAGTTGAAAATTTCAGAAAAAACCGCAACATTCTACCAATTAAGCAAAAAGAATAGTATCAACAATGATAATAAATTGTTTAAACAATTATTTTGTTAACTTGAATTCATTATTACTTCACTCCAAATGAAAATTAAACAAAAAGCCAGAAATAAAAAAAACGCATCTTTCTAGCATTATTCAATTATAATATTATTAATAAGTATAATAAATTGTTTAAACAATTATTTTGTTAACTTGAATTCATTATTACTTCACTCCGAATGAAAAGTGGACAAAAAACCAGAAATTTAAAAAAAACCGCATCTTTTCAGCATTATTCAAATGTAATATTATTAATAATTATAATAAATTGTGTAAACAATTATTTTGTTAACTTTAATTTATTATTACTTCACTACAGATGAGAATTGGACAAAAAGCCAGGAACTAAAAAAAAATCCGCATCTTTCTAGCATTATTCAAATATAATATTATTTATAATTATAATAAATTGTTTGAACAATCACTATTGTTAACATTGATGAAATATTACTTCCTTCTAATTGAAAATTGGACAAAAAATAGAAAATTTGTGACAAAACCGCGTCTTTTTAACTACATTCTATGAGAAAATTGCTAAAAACAATAATAAATTGTTTAAACAATTCATTAAAATATATCATTTTCAGTATAAAGTCATATTTTATGTATTAGAAACAATTCGCATTAAATAAACCGCAAAAAAATCATAATTAGCGCCAAAAACTAGCAAAACCCATTTTTTCACTTATGGGGTTTCTTTGGGACCCTATAAAACAGACTTATGTGGGTGATATTTGAAAAGTGATATTTTATTCGTATTCTATGGCTAATTGTAAAGAGAAATGTTGAGTTTCAACTCGATAGAAATAATATTGAGGATTCTGAATAAGATTTACAAAAACGTCTTTTTTTCTTATGGGAAATACATGTTAAACTTCATGGGGCTTGCGCCACCCCTAAATATCATCTTTTTTCAAAACAAAAAAAACGCATTTATATATGTGCGGATTCGAACAAATTTGGGGGGTGTCCCGATAAAAATTCGAAAAAAAATTTTTCCAATGCATTTTTGGACCACCCTATTGATAAGACATGGTTAGTTGATTCCATCAAAAAATGTGTCTTACTCATCGCAAGATGTACAAATACGTATTTGTTTGAAAAAATTATTTAAATAATTAACATTTGCAGTCAATTTGAAAAATATGACAACAAAAAGTTATAGATAAGAAATTTTTAGATAATTGCTTAAAGAATGAGACTTTTTGTCGGAGAAAGATTTATATGTGAATACGTTTATATAAATTGTTTAAATATTAACGGTTATTTTCATTTCAAAAAACATATCAGCAAAAAGTCACTGGAAAGACATTTTTAATCAAATCTGTATAACGATTGAGCCTATTCATGGAAGAATGGTGAAAATGGGCATTTTTTTATAATGATTGTTTAAACAAATAAAAAATGTTGTTAAATTACGAAATATGAGAACAAAGATTCATTGAAAAGACATTTTCAGTTTATTCTGCCAAAAAAATGAGCCTATTCATTCAGAAATGGTCAAACGATGTATTTGTTTACAATAGGGTTGCTTAAAAAATCTGAAAAGAGCAGCTATTTTCAACTAATCGTAATCGTACATGAATTTCACCCATATTTTATACAAAAAATATGGGCTGCAACAACTAATCATTGAAAATAACCAAAAAATGAATGTTGTTCACTCATTCATTTTTAACATTAAAAACCATTTTCTTACTACAACATATTATTAATTGAATTGCTTTAACAAATACTTTTTTCAATTCAAATTATCCAATAAATTATTTTTTATATTGGACGATTTCAAATTTAAAATGATTAATCATTTAATATTTTTAAAATAAAAGTTCGAAAATAGAAGTGAAGCAGTTTGAATTCAACAATTGCCATCATTTTAAATGAGGAATTGAAAATTTTTTCGTTTCAAATTTCAGTAGGTAAAGATTGTTCAATTTTGAATTGGAAAGCGAGGTAAGTTATTAATTTAGAGTTTTGAGTCAACAGTAAATGCTTATTTTAAATTAAAGGTATATGAAATAAAAAAATTTGCCTGATTTTAAATTTGAAATGTTTATCATTTGATAATTTTAAATTAAGCACTGATAAATAGGAAAATTTTCAATTAAAAGGATTTGAAAATGAATAAATATAAATCTTAAAAAACCCGAGTTTTTATTTAAACTCGGATTTTGTGCGAAAAATATTGGTTTTCTACTATAAATTCAAAGATTTCTGATTTGAAACAGGGTATTTTTGAAATAAATTTATAATTACAATTTCCTATGCAAAACTTAAAAATATATTTCTTTACAGGAATTTCTTGTTGTAACTGTGAAAATTAAATTCTTTTACTGAAATTCCCCGCCCCAATAAATAAATTTTTGTATTTATAAAAAAAAACATTACACTTAGTTTCTGATTGTATTCTTCAATCAGACTTGCTCGAAATTTTTGAATGAAATTGATTCTGTTTGAAAAATAAACTAAAGCAACAAAAATTAGTATATCGTGAAAGTTCTCGAGTAATTTTTTTCTTTAAAAAAAAAATCAAAAATTGGAATAATTATTGGAAGCAACAATTTTAGAATCTGACTATTTCCAAGTATTCACTTGCCTCTAATTTTGAAACTAAAGTTGTAGTTTTCCTTTTGCAATTTAATAAGAGTACTATATTAGTTTGAAAGGTGTGATTTTTAAATCAATTTACTCGGAACGCACAAAGGAAGTGCTAATTAGGGTAATGAAATAAGCAGGTTCGTAGCACTGCCAACGTCACTCAATGTTTTTTTTTCTTTTTTTTTTTGAGGGGGGTAGGGGTTATTTTCTGCCAGGCAGGCAGAGAGTCTCACAAGCTCTGGAAATATTAATGTGAATTCCCATGAGAATGTATGTTTCGTTTCTACATCTCGTCCGGCGGATGTAACCAAAATATATAAACAAGCAGTTTCAGTCATTCAAATCTGTTTAAAAAAAAATCACTGAAATTCCATGTCACAACTTAGAATTATAAATCTTTTAGTAAATGTCCTGTTCCAAACCTAAAATTATAATTCTTTACTAAAATTCTCATGTCAATATTTTTATGCAATTCTTATTCCCTGTCCCAACTTAGAATTTTAGAAAATTCCCTGGCCCAAAGCCTAAACTCTAATTCTTTGTACCAATTGCCTGTTCCAAAATAAAAATGAAAACTTAAAATAACTTAGAATTATAATAGTTTTCAAAAATTCGCTGTTGCAAGTCAGAATTGTAATTCTTTTGGACTATTCGAGAGAAAAATCCGGGTCACTGAATCAATTTCCCGGTGAACAAAATTCCCGGCCATCTCCCAATTTTCCCGATTTCCTGGTCAGATTGTCACCCTGGTGAAGCTTTTGAAATTTGACCATTTTTATTAACAACCTTCAAAATTTATCAAATTCAATTTGACAGCGGTTGAAGTATAGAGTAATTCCACATTAAAGTTAAACGTATACTTTCATTAAAAAAGAAAATTCAAACATTTAAAAATTAAAAACGAATCAAATATCATTGCGAAAGAAAATTGAATTGAACTATTTGAATTTGAAAACTTGCAAATTAAATTGGAAACATTTTTTTAAGTACATATCTTTGAAAGAAATTATGGTTGGCTGAAGATGATGGGCAGATTTGAGCTTATGAAACTTTGAAAGTTTCAAGGCTTTTCTCATATCTTTTTGCACACTTGCACTTACCCCGAGATAAATAGGGTTTTAAATCTGAAGGACGAATAGAATCAATACGGAATACTCCCAAGGAGGCCTTTCAAATAAAAGTTAAAGGAACGTTTCTTTGCTAGAATTGAATCTTATCTCCAGAGACGTCTATCGAAAGAATCTAATTGACTTTAATTCCGCTCTTTATCTGATTACCGCGTTCTTACATCTGCAACCGGATTTTCCGAGGATTTGCCAAGCACATTAGAAAATTCTATATCGAGAATCTACATACTTTTATCGATTTTACTTATCTTGTATCTCCTGATTGAAATACCCTTTTAACGCCGAGTACATACATAATTGCATACAAATAATATTTTATTATTTAATTTTTTAATTTTCATGCATATCGCCCGGAAATTTGTTTGAATCCGCAAAGAAATACATTCACTGAAAAAAACACAACATGAAAATTTAGAGGTTTCGCAAGCCCCATGAAGTTTATCACGTATTTCCCATAAGGAAAAAAGAAGTTTTCATACATTTTATTTAGATTTGTCAATATTACGTCAATCAAGTTGAAACTCAACATGTCTTTTCACAATTAGCCGTAGAATACGAATCAAAAGTTATTTTTCAAATAGCACCCCACAAGTCTGTTTCATAGGGTCCCAATTATGATTTTTTCGCGATTTTTAAATACAAATTGTTTATTTTAAATGAAATACTACTTTCTGCAGATGATTATATGTTTATGTAAAACTTTTAAGTAATTGATTATTGTTTTTAGCAATCTTCTCTTAGAATAGAGTTAGAAGGTCGCGGGGTTTTCCGAATTTCTTAAGTTATTATCAACTTTCAGTTAGGAAAAACCAATAATGAATTAAACTCAACATAAATAATTGTTCAAACAATTTATTATTATTTTTCACTATATTTTCTTAGAATAATGCTAGAAAGTTGCAGTTTTTTTTGTAATTTTCCACTTTTTATAAACTTTTTAATTAGTGTGAGGTAATAAATATTGCAATTCAATAAACTTTTTCTTTGACTTTTCAGTTATAAAAAATAATAAATGAACATCAACAAGAAGGATTTTTTGAATAGTATTGTATTTTTTTCAAAGGAAATTATTTTTACTCTTTTTTCAATGTTTAAGAAATATTAATTCAAACAAAAAGGCAATCTCAGAGTAGAGATAAAAACAAAGAATTTGGTTTTGTTTCCTTCCAAATCGAACCGGAGGGCCTATGACAAAGCCACCGAACGCGTCCTCGGGTTGCGGATAGAGGGTCCCTGTGCCAAGGGTTTCTGCTGAATATGGTTACAATAATGAATAACCAGTCGCGGACGATTGTCCAGGGATGTTCCCGAAGGAATAACCCCTAAGCGAAAGCGTAACAACCGTGCCCAATGCTGAATAGCACCTGGGTGAGGTGTCTCAAACGGTGATTCTGGTATACCGGGCGACCTCTCAGAGTATAAAGCCTTATCCTTGCATGCGGGGTTCTACAAGGATGGACGGGCCCTTTTCCTCAGTTGCTCGTGGGAACAACAATGACAATACCAAACATAGTTGTATTAAATGCGGTTCAAAACAATCGAACGCGCAGGGCTCCAGACAATGGGTCGGACAACAATGCCGACCACCCTAGAGTTGGGGCAGCCAATCAAGATAGAGTCAATGCGAGAAAACACCCAGAGCTTTCGGATTTTTCGCAGAATCGTCTGCCAAACCGTGCCGAGGACCTCCGGAAAAGGGGTTGTATAAGCGGAGCGCCTATTCAACCGCAGCCAGAACAAGCCAGAAACAGAGAAAGAGAGGCGACACTCAGACGAACCTCGAACAGGCATCCAATAGAGGAAGAACGATGCTTCAGGACCCAGAGAAACATCAACATTTAGGTTTCTCCCAAGCCCAAAGATCTGGCTGAACTGGATGACGAGCTTCGTGGAGATTTTTCCGCAGAATCCGACCTCTGGACTATCAATTGTGGCGTGTACAATGCAGCGTGAGCTTTGGCAGATGTAAACCGTAAAACAGAACGCGTCCTGCATTCAGTGTGTAATTGACTACATAACATCTGGCATGAAATTCACTGCCATGGTTCGACAGTACGCATGCAAACTGCGGATCCGTCATCACAAAATCAACAAGTCAAAGCTGCTGACCATCAGACGGCATATTGTTAACAGAATACGACTACTTTTTAACGCTAGAAGAAGTCTAGAGCGGAGAGAGAGGTGGGTCAGAGAAAATCAACAGTTTCTATCTGACTCATCTAAACTCTTGCAAGACCCTCCAGTTACTGTCGACCATCCGCCCAAGCCAGAGGAGGTCGAAGAACTTTGCAGAGAAGTTTACGAAGTTCAACATCCACTTGAAGAAGGCTCAAAGAACATAAATAGCTTCAAGGAGCTGTGCAATGCCCTCATAACACCTGAGGATGAATGCCCATCTATCACTGCCGAGGAGGTGAAAAACGTATTAAGAGGCATGAAGAACTATTCCGCTCCGGGACCAGATGGTATCAAGACCTTCTGGTGGAAAAATTTTCCTTCAGCCCACCAGCATTTGGCATTAATTTTCACTTCATATCTAAAGTCGGAAGAGCCTATTCGGGAGTATTGGCTGAAAGGGCGCTCAGTGCTCCTGCCGAAGACGGGCAACTTAACTGACCCTAAGAATTACAGGCCAATAACGCGTCTGAACACACTGTATAAGATCTTCACAGCTATCCTGAATGATACGATTGTTCAGACAATTGGACCTGTGTGGCGAGAGATGTATGAACAACGCGGCTCAAAGAAAGGCATAGCAGGATGTCGGGAGAACCTGATCATCGATACATGTGTCTGTAAAGACGCAGCATCCTATCAACGATTTCTATCGATGGCCTGGATTGATTACCGGAAAGCTTTCGATTCAACTTCCCATAGACTTATCATCTGTCTGTTGGAAAGCTTGAAGGTTTATCCACACATCGTGAGGTGCATAGAGAGATTAATGCCGCTTTGGAAAACCAGATTTACTATCTCATCTGGGAAACATCGTGTGATCACTAACAATATCACCTTTCAGAGATGTGTGTTTCAGGGCGACACCATGAGCCCTCTCCACTTTTGTCTCACATTATTGCCACTATCTCTCTCACTTCGCCATTCCGAAGGGTACCTCTGCGGCAAACCTGGAAACCGAAAGCATAAGGTCACTCATATATTTTACATGGATGATCTTAAGATCTATGCTAGAAATAAAGAGAAACTACATCTAGCTCTAAAAATTGTCAAAGAGTACACTCAAGAGATGGGAATGTAGTTCGGGTTAGAGAAATGCGCCAAGGTTAATTTGAAGAAAGGAAAACTTAACATCATCCCCGAAGATCCTGAGCTCGTTGACTGAAGCGCTATATGACACCTTTGCGCTGGAGAGACCTATATATACCTGGGCGTGCCACAGAGCCGCATTCAGGACGTGACATCTATAAAGGATACTCTTCGATGCAGATACAAACGTCTCATCCGACGGACATGGTCTTCCGAACTGTCGGCGAGGGACAAAGTATCTGCAACGAACAGTAGTTCGAATAGTTCCATGGACGAAGGAGGAGCTCAGATCCCTCCATATCGGGTCCCGAAAGGTTATGCACATGAACAAAAGCATGCACCTTGAGTCTTTTGTTCCACGACTTTACATCTCACGCCGTCAAGGTGGTCGCGAAATATTGAATCTTGAATGTCTTCACAACAGGATTATTCTAGGTACAGCACATATGGTCGCAAATGGACAAGACCTATCATACCTTCTACTTAAAATGGTCAGGAAACACGAAGAAGTGGTCAAAGGGGCGTTTCTGTACAAAGCAGCGAAGGCGGCTGCTGAAACACTCGGCCTTAACTTAAATATCAGGGGTGAGCAAATTGCATCAAATCTTATCGATCTTGAATACCTTATTCTGAAGGCCCGGATTAAGAAAGCACAGAAGAAAAATTTCCGCGAACAGCTCCTCGACAAGAGGATGCACGGCTTCTTCCACTGGAATGTGGAAGATCAGTTGATGTCGTATGAACTAACGTTTGCTTTCCTTATCCTCATCCTTCCTTATCACCCGAATTGCAGTCGGGTACGGAGGGCTTCATTTTGGCATGTCAACACGGAGTTATTTCCACTCTAGCATACCGACGCCACATTTTCAGCCAAGACATTCCCGATGGTAGCTGCGGAGCGTGTTATGCACACCCCGAGCATCTAGGACACATACTATTTAGTTGTCCAATTCATGCAGGAACGACCTAAATTTAAAAGCACAATGCGGCACTAAGAGTGCTTAATTTATTACCATCTCTGTCACTCTTACGGCATCAGCCCAAATACCTCTCCGCTAAAAGCTCCTAAAGAAATATTCAATTGTCGAAAATGAGGAGTACCGCATATACTGAAACTTCAAATTCGCGACAATTGTTTATGTTGCGCACTCGAGGCCTGACATAGTTTTCCTTGACTTCGAGAAACGAACCATGTTCGTCATCGAATTTTCGGTACCAGCTGACAAAAACGTCACAGCCAAGGAAAAAGAAAAGAAAGAGAGTTATAAAGACCTTATAAGGGAGTTTTGACGGTTATACCGGGAATATTCTGTTGAGCCAATCATCTTGATCATCGGCGCTCTTAGAGGTGCCAAGGTTACACTGGTTAATAGCCTGAAAAGCATCCCTGCGTGTCAACAAAATGCTGAGACATTTGCGGGGAAAATGCAGAATGCGGTCGTCCTTGGATCGCTCCGTATCCTGACGGTGCACGAGACGTGGTTACGGTTGAAATTTTACCGCGATTTCGCTGGGAGCGGGTGCAATTTTTCAGATTAGCACACGCTCCCAGCGAAATCCTGCGGTTGTCCTTATGACAAACTTTTAACTATATATATAAAGAGAGAGAGAAAGATCAAAAAGTTCTAAATCAAATAATTACTGATTATAACTTTTCACGGAACAAGGCAGACTTACTGCTGTCAGGATATGCAGTAATAAGGGAATTTTCATCAGATATAAATTTTAAAAATCTCTATTATATTTCAGAAAAATATATGCACGAAAAAAAAAGATGTTGCTTAACAAATAATTATCTCCAATGTTTATTATTTGTTCATTACTTAAAAGACAAAGCAAAGTAAAAAAATTCGGGAAAACCGCAACTTTCTAGCAATTAAATGAGAGAGGATAGTTCTAAACAATGATAATTAGTTTTAAAAAAAAATCGCAACTACCTAGCATTATTATAGGACAAGATAGTTATTGACAATAATAATTTGTTTAAACAATTAGGTTTGTTCAAGTGCAATAATTATCACCTAACAATAATTGAGAAGTGGATAAAAAGTGTAAAATTTCGGAAAAATAATACTAAATTGTTGAAACAATAATTTAAGTTGAGCTAAATTGATTATCACCTTACTCTAATTATAAATTATTTTATATTATATATATATATATATATATATAAATTATATATTATATTATAAATACTCTATGAGAAAATTGCTAAAAACAATAATAAATTGTGTAATCAATTTATATAAACATATAATTATCAGTAAAAAGTAGAATTTCATGTATTGTGAACAATTTGTTTTGAAAAAACAGCAAAAAAACATAATTAGCGCCATGATCTCGCAACTTGGGAAATTTTTCCCCATATGTTACATGCAGATAAGGGCGATTGATAATTTGGAAATGCATAATGCACTTTCTTTTTTATTATAAGGCGTCCGAAATTACTGGTGTTGGCAAATCAATGATGGCTGGCGTGGGCAGCGAGGGAGAAACGTTTTGTGACTTTGAAGTCAATGAAATGAATGTTTAATTGTAAGCTGACTTGATCCGATCCATCTATGATCCCAGCTCCAACCCGAAAGTCAACTCGCTAATGTCACCTTAAAAAATATTTATTTATTTTTGTAAAATTAACCCAAATGTAGGCCCTAGAAACTACGACCACGATCCTTCTCCGAAAGATCAGAATTCGGACCGCTAATCAATATCAGTTTAAGAAATCTGGCACGCTGAACTGTTAGTCTCAGAAAAAGGTCGCAAATGCCACGATCAAAGGTTGGAACAGAACTGAATAATAGAAAGCTGAATACCGCCGAGCCAAGCCGAGCGAGCCACCACAACAACAGCACTGCCGCGCAACACCCGCGGTCGGAAGGTCTCGAGCGACATACGCAAGAAGAACTCCAATATTCGGCCAGTTTCGGGGGTTGCCTCGCGCTGGTCGTGGCACTAAATTAGTCGTTGGAAACGTAAACAGTCAGGGCCGTGGAACCACTTCTGTTGGATTTTTCTCCCGCTTACCGCCCCCCGTACTGCCCACTTTTATCGCTCGGTACTGGTTGAGACGCATTGTTCACATTATGCCTGTGCGCTGAGAAACTGTGTGGGCCAGCACTATCAGGAAGAACTAAATTTGTCGGTCTTATCAGGGCCGCGTGTAGGGGGGTTTCAGAGGTCCTTCAGCGGTGACCAGGGGCTCGCTTCTACAAAAAAAAGGATTAATTTTTGAAAAAAATCTTGAAATTTTACATTTTTTCTGCATTGGTGGGGGCCCTTAATTGGTGGGGACCCTGGGGCCATGGCCCCGCTGGCTCTGTACTGAATGCGGCCCTGGGCCTTAAATTGGAGTTCTTCTTGGATATTCTTGAACATTTTAAGAATTAAAATTTTTTACTTCATCACTTGAGAGGAGTAATAAAACAGCCAATAATGGAAATTTAATTTAATTTTCTTTTCAATTCAATTTCTTTTATGCATCAGGAGTTTTGTACTTTGAGCAAAAAAATATTTGGTGAAACAAATAGACATGTTAGATAATTTTTCTAACTCATGACATATTTTTGGGTTCCTAAAGCAACTGAAAATGATAGTTATCATGCTGACATTAGCTGATAATCACGAGAAAACAGAACATTTGCCAAGAAAAAAAAACAGTAGAATATTTCTTCAATCAGCGAACTTGGCTTGAGTCCAGTTGGAGAATGAAAAGAGTCATGGAAAAATTTTCTACAATAAAGTACAACTATAGGATACTAAATTTACAAAATTGTTTTTTTTAATAGTCAAAAATATACAGAAATCACATTCTTCAGTAAAAAAAAAACCTATCCTTTCTATGCCACTTGGTACTAAGTGCTATGATAATTATTTTTAATATATTTATGATCTTCAACTTTTCTAAAACTTCAATTCAAAATTAAAGATTTCAGTGCGCAATTCTGAAAAGGATTCATTCCTGATGCATGCAACTAAAGTTTCTTTTTGCTTCAAAAGCCTAAATTCTAAAATACTTCGTTCGAAATTTCCTAATTTTTGGAGGATTCCAATTTCGCAATGTGCAGTTTCGAATTCAACTATTAAAAATTGCCGAACTATTTCAGTATGAAATCTTTCAAATTAATGTATAGAATTCCTGAAAATAAAACAAGAATTCAACGGAAAAATTTGGACAACCACCACAAAATGCTCCTATTGCAATTCATAAAAAAACAAAATAAAAAAGTTTGTTTCTTTGTACAAAAATAAAAAAGAGGAAAGAAAATCAGATCTCAGGTATCGAGGAGATAGCGTCGTTGCTTTGTCGCTGTTCCCACCTGTTTTAATTTTTCTTGCCTTGATAAGGGTGCTGTGTGAGCACCGAAACGTTGGTAAATACTTTGCATGGTTTTTTGTTGTGATTTGATAATAATAAAAATAAAAAAGACGAATGAAATAAAAAAGACAAGGAAGGGGATTTGGTTGGTTGCCTTCTCATTTTTCTTTTTTCTTTTTTATTTTTGTCCAAAGAAACAAATTTTTTTTATTTTGTTTTTTAGGAATTGCAACAGGAGCATTTTGTGGTGGTTATCCAAATTTTATCGTCTAATTCTTGTTTTATTTTAAGGAATTCTATACATTGACTTGATTATTAGACGTTAAATGGGATTTTGAATTTGATTTTAGTCTGATTTAAAATTCTTGAATTTCAATCTTTCAAATTTGCAAAATTCCATATTGGAAGCCTTGAAAGTAAATTTTAGATTTAGTAATTTTAGATATAAAAATATTCCAGGTTGTTAAGTTTTGTTTTAATTTTTAATGTACAAAATTGTCTAGCTTTTATTATTTTTTTAAGTCGAATATCAAATTGAAAGATTTCACAGTTGGACAATTTTCAGTTGAAAGTTTTGTAATTAAACAATAATTTTGAATTAAATGCCTCCAGAATGAATTAAGACAATCAGAAATTAATACAATAATTACTCAAATTCAAGCATTAAAAAAGAGAAGATTTAAAAATAGGAATTTAAATTTGAACTATTTTTTAATTGAAAATGTTCCAAAATATTGAACATTTTAAACTTAAGAAAAAAAACCATTTTTAATTAAAAAGCTTGAAATTGTGGGTAATATTATATAAAAGTGTATGTGAAATACATAGCAGTATTTTTTTGTATTTAAAAAAATTTTTAATTTCAAAGTGATTTCTTAATTGTCCGATTTTTAGCTGATGATTAGAAAGAAATTATTTAAGAAGCTGAAAAACACTTCATTGGATAATTTCAAAAATGAATTATATTTCTCAATGAAATGTTCAGAATTAAAGGATTTGAAATTAAAAAGTTAAAATTTGTATGGTGTTGTTTGAAATAAAAATAGATGAAAATTAAACTGCGTAACTGAAATCGATACCTCAGTAATTGAATAATTTCTTTAATTTTCAATGGTTGTAAGTTTAGAGTTCTGAATTTTGATGTTAAATACTAAATTTTCCATTTCTGCCTTTTGCAATTTTTAATTTTGTAATTTACATGGAAATGGCTAAATATTGAAAAATATAATTAACAACTGGAAAATTGTTAATTTTCAAATGATTTAAATTTACGTAAAATAGTTGAAATTTTAAAGAATTTGAGTATAAAAATGTTTTAATATCTCAATTATTGCCGACTCATTTTTTTCAGTTTTAAATGAAGTTCGAATCCATTTTATCCATTTTGAATAGCTTTTTATTTTGATCTTAGAAAAATTTGGCTAATGAATTTTAAAGTTAAATAATAATTTGTTGATGCTAGAAGAATTCAAAAGTCGAGAATTTCCGAAGCTTATATTATTTGTCTGAAATCGTCCTATCTTCAAAATTCTAATCTGAAATCATTCAATTTCTAGACTTTTCAATTTAGAATCAAATTGTTCAATTTTGAACTCTTTGAATCAGAAATTATACAGTTTAAAATCCTTCTTTAATGAAATTGTATAATTTTAAAAATTTTAGACCGAAATTTTTTCATTTTAAGCGCATTTAACTAAAAAATGTTTAATTGCAAACACTTTCAATTTCATATTATTCAATTTTAAAAGATTTGTTCTTTTTTCAAAATTTTACCCAATATAAAATTATTTTAAAAATTCTTAAAATTTAAAATTATTAATTATTATCTCAAAAATGTCTAAAATCTAATATAACATTTTTTTCATAGCGGATCTTCAAATTGTTTATAGTTTTAATGTTGTACAATAAAAATCCAGAAATATGAACGCGCGCTTGTATTTACTGCCAGTATTTAGAACGTATCATTTACTGTAAAAAAAATTGTGATTGGATTTTAATTACATCAGAATTGCCAAGTCTTTTATATTATATGTACCGGCAAAGATAACATATTGAGAAAAAAAGTCAGCTTCACTTTATTCAGGCCTTTAATCTTGTTTTCTTTTTAATGCAACTTTCTTTTGATCATTCGCCAAACCTGCTTCCAAGATTTGCAGGAAGCTCATTCTGAGGGAGGTTCACTTATTAAATTTCCTCTTTATCAAACTCTTGAAACTGAAATTTAGAATATTGGCTGCGAATGAATTATTTAAATAAAAATATCCTATTAAAAGTATTTAAGAATAAATTAAATAACACACAAGTTAAAAGTAGAATATTATTTGAAGCAATTTCGTTTAATGTAATTAGTCAAATTAATTTATTGTATATAAAATTACGGACAATTATAATTATTAGACTGGAAATTGTAAAATGTTTAATGAACTGACTGCAAAAATTTAACTTCTTAATAATAATTAAATTGTCTACAGTTCTGCCCCACGACTAATTTGTTTTTATGTCGATAATAGCTGACTTCGCTAATCGTCAGAGATTCATTTTTGAATCTGATTATCTTTCAAGTAGATCGCGACCCAGATTCGATGTATTTTATTACTCGTTTATAAGCTAAACAATTTATTAATGCAGTAAATTGTGAGATTTATTAACTTTTATTGGCATAAGATTTAGATATGTAGTCATAATTATTATAGTTTTCATTTTATCTTATTAATATTTTGAATGCTTTCAAATGTAAAAATCTTTTTATCCCTTTTCGAGATGCTTGGCCTTAGGAAAATAATTTACCATCGGTTCTTTTATCGACCCAACAACTGTAATGATAATCTTACTCCGGGCGCAATTTCAATATTATTCTCAAGATCTTTCTCGTCCGTTATTAATGCTCTACTGTGGAAATCTTTTGTCTCATATTTCCCAGAACGTAATAATGCTTAAAGCAGTTTGGTAGTTCAGTCTGCACTCTATTTCAATTCCATTTTTACAAGTAGAAGAATATTAAGACCTATTTATTATTAGCAATGACTAAATTGCACTTTAGTCTATACAATTTTATTGAGATTCTCATTTTAATCACTCTGATCAGTTCTAACAGAATAATTTGTTATACCATCCACAAACTAGACATCTAACGTACCGATTCAATTGACTGATCAAATCCTAGAAATATTTTTACATCTCTAAGAAAAGATTCAAATTTTGAATAAGACTTTATATGAAATTCTCTTGAAAAAAAGGAATGCTCATCGACTCTCCTGGGGTTCGAGCCCAGGACCTTTCGCTTGCCGGACGAATGCTTTATAAGCGAAAGGTCCTGGGCTCGAATCGCTGGGGAGTTGAAAGGCGTTCCCTTTTCACAGAAAATCTCATTTATTGTTATTAATTCTTTCCCAAATAATACATTTTATATAAAGAAAATTATTTCTTGAATGAATTTCTAATTTTAAAAGCTAATCTTTAAAAAACGCTACAATATCCTTTTTTAATAAAATATCTGAGTCAATAATAAATTCCAAAATTTAATCCTATCTAAAAAAAATGGTGTAACGATATATCTCTAAAGTCTCGCAATCATTGTTGTTGAAAACCTGATTGGCTTTTCATTAATTAAAGTTGTTTTATACCTCAAGCTTGAAATTTCGAAAATTAAATCTATGAATTATCCCCTTTAATAATAAAAACCATTTTAAAAAATTTTTGCGAATTTATATGTGCTTTTTGAATACTTTTCCGTAGTTAAATTAAAATATTCAAATTATTTAATAAATTATTTAAAATGTTATATATATTTTTTATGTTATTGCTTTCTGCCGGAAAATAGTATTAAAAAAAAGAATTATGATATAGAATCATTAACTTTTGTAGAAGACTTCATATTTCTAAAATGTTTAGGTTGTTTAGTTTTAGTCGCCGGAAATTAGCATTTGTGAACAAAAATCATCATCGGGATTCCAAATATTCAACAATTTTTGATTTTGCTGGTGTTTTACACGCATATTTATTCAAAAATTATTAGACTCCAAAGATAACTAATTTTTAAAAAAATTTCGCTTTTGGTTTTGTGAGCATCTTTGACAGGAAATTGACATTTTTAAATAAGAAGTTTTTAATAGATACAAAAACAAAATGATAATTTTCAAGATTTCGGATAGAAATTTAGAAACTTTTTAAGAAAGTTGAAAGGTTTCAAGAGAATACAAAAAACTGTATAAGATTTCTAAGAACATTTAAAATGATTTTTTATTTTACAAAATTTATTTTAGGAGAATATTTATAAAGATTTCATAACATTCCAAAATATATCCCAAATTTTTAAAAACGAATCTTAAAGATTTTGAGGCATTTTTTTAATTTTGCAGAACTGTTTAAAAATTTTAGGAAAACTTAGAGTAATTTTAAATAATGTTTAGAAGTTGTAAAAAAATTTTAAGTAGAAATAATTCTAAAAAAATTCTAACGAAATGTAGATTTTTGATGAATACAAAATGAAAATTTTAAGTGGTTTTTAAAGATTTTGAAAGGTTAGGTCAGTTGAAAAGGTATTTAGGAGTTTTTAGGAGATTAAAAATATTTTAAAACTTTGAAAGATTTCCCGACATTTATAAAATATTTTGAAATTATTTTCCAGTGTCAAAAAGTACTAAATATTATTTGATGTGACTCAACGTTTTCCCATAATTTTGTAAAATCCTGTAAAATAAAAAAAAATATCTCAGCATTTTTCTAGATAATTTTTCGACATATTCATTCATTTCCATTTATTTATTTATTTTCAAAAATCTTTCTGGATTTTCTCGAGAAACCTACGAAAATTATATTTATATAAGCTTAAAGCATATAAACAAATAAACTCAACAAATTAATAGTTATTTGAAATTTATATTTTATATTAAAAATTATTTTTCCCTTAAAATTAAAATTTGCCTACATTTTTTGTCTTTCCTTGCTGAAAAATCTTGTTTCGTTGGAAATTCAATAATTCTATTGGAAATTTGTTTTTTCGGTTTGGAAATTTTACTTGTTAAAAATTAACTTGTTTGATTGAAGATTCATAATTTTAGTTCAAAATTCATCTCTTCGGTTGAAAATGTAACTATTTCGTTAGAAAATTCCTCGGAAAATTCGTATTTCTTGTTAGAACTTCTTGGCTGAGGTTTCAGCTATTTTGTTGAAAATTCATTTATTTATGAATCCAACTCTGATTTGAAATTCAATTCTCTTTGGATTGAAATATCAAATATTAGATTTGTTTTGAGAATTCATATTTTTTTGCTTAAAAGTCCACTACTTGGTTAAACGTAGAATTACTTGAATAAAAAGTTTTTTTGGTGAAGACTCATAATTTTTAATGAAAATTTGTCTTTTTTAAACAAAATTCTTGGTAGAAAATTCATGTATTTGGTTAAAAATTTGACTATTTGGTTGAAAATTGAGTTTTTTGAATGAATTTAACTGTTTTCGATTAAAAACAAAAGTATTCTTAGTTTGAAATTTCAATTATTAAATTTTTCGTTGATAGTATAGTTCTGCTGGAAAATTGAATTATGGATTTTTTTAAAAACATTTTCGGTGGAGAAAACCAGAACCGTTGGACAAAAATGGCTGGTTAACAAACTTGTTCTTTCTTATTAGGCCTTAAAATATTGTGCCAAAGGGCAATACAATCCGATAATTCCTTAGAAATACAAAGGCGTAAACGATGACAGTCAGATACCGAAGTAAAATTCGTTTTTTTCTTAACTATAGTCAGTCTGAAAACGTTGAAATTTTATGGAATCTGCGAATAACAATTTTCCCAAAATTTAAAGAACTATACGGGAGCATATCTTTAGCAATCATCTCAGGCGAAGAACTTCAGAAAGTCATCATGTTTCGTAGATGACAGAAAAGTAGGCAAATTGACTGATAATCCCATAGTCAGATCCATACTCTTCACTCTATTGGTGATGCTAGTTAATTTAAAAATTGCATGAGACAAAAATAAATAATAATCTTGTTTGCTTTCTAGTAAACCTGATATTGCTTAGACTTTATGATTCTATGGGTTCATAAAATACCTGTGGGTAGTAGAGAACATTTTGGTTGTAAATGACAGATAGCTTGAATTGATACCAGAAGGAAAGGGGTAGTTGAAGCGAGGGGAAGTGGGTGAGTGTATCTACGTAGCAATCAATCGATCTGTGATGGGTTATTAATTACCTATCTTCCCACATCGACGAACAAACTAGACTCGAGGGACACTGGTCACCACGAATATTGCATTATCCTTTCCACGGGATGTGCTAACAGATTTTGTTACTGTATACTAGATAGCATCCACTACTTCCAGCTGATGCACCATTTTTTTAATTTGAAAAAAAAAATTTTAGACGGCTTCAGGCAAGTATATTGAATTCCCGATAACTGTTCTACTTTGCAAAGTTTAAGCCAAGTTTGGTCCATATTTTCTTTTAAAATCTTCCGCAATTACCTACTCGACACCTTTCCCCTCATTTTTTCCGCCGCTAATAAGACTTCCAAAGGTTAATTTCAACATAGAGGTTTCGAACTTCTATGTAGCGTTACGAAAAGTTACAAAAGTAATCTTTTTGCGCGGAAAAGTAGCGAAAAAGTAGTTCAAACTATGAACGAGTATCAAAATATAATGTTGCTTTTTAGCTACTTATTTGAGAGCGCTTCTGTTAGATTAAAAAATTAATTAATTAGATAGCAAATCTTCAAGAATTACCGAATTTAAAGAACAAAAGTTGTTAAAAATTTTCAATTGAAAATGAATAAAATTGAACAATGTCAAAATTAAATTATTTAGAATGTAAGATAATGGACAATCCTTTTTTTTAAGTTGTAGTAAAGTACAATCAATTTTTTAAATCAGAATATCCAAATAAGTAATTTTATTTATTGATAAAATTTATGTATAAATGTTTCTAAAAATTATTGATAATAGAGACAATTTTAAGTGTCAATAATTCTTTAATATTGGGAAATTATTCTATTCTTAAAATTTTGCTACATTATTATAATTTGTAACCTTTTTCACAACTGTAAAGAAATTAGAAAAATGAAGTTATGGTACCGGTGAACAAATTTTTGAATGATTTAGGTTTTATTTTAAAAGACTAGCAAAAATGTATCCAGCGTTATGCGGGCAGTATCAAATCGCAATATACCTTTTCAAAATTACAAAAAAATTAACGAAATTACAAAAATGTCATAAATTTAACTGAAATAAACTTGTTATTCGTAAAAAGCTTCCAGCGCATGAGTCTAAGAAACCACATTTTCCTGATTTTTCTTATTCTTTAACCACTGATGTAAAACAAAAATTTAAACATAGCAAAGCTTTCTCACATAAATTCTACATGCCACAAACTTCAATTTGGACCATCCCCGAAAAAAATCGAACTAAAAGAAAAGCTTCAAAAGCGTACGAATCTTCTCATCCCCTAATTACCCAATTCCTGGCACGAGATTGTAAAAGGGTTTCCTACGAACTCCTGAGAAGTAAAAAAAATTGGCGAGCCACTTCAAAGTATCATAAAAAAATTCGCAGGATCAATTTTCGACACCCTGCAAAATTTGGTTCAATAGGTACAAGGGTGTGGAATAGGGTGGTCTAAAAATGCATTGAACATTTTTTTTTAAATATTCATGCATACTGCCCGAAAATCTGTTCGAATCCACAAAAAATAAAAACTTTTTTGAAAATGTTATTTAGTGGTTTCGCAAGCCCCATGAAGTTTAACACATATTTCCCATAAGAAAAAAAGATGTTTTTGTAAATTTTATTCAGAATCGTCAATATTAGATCGAAATTCAATATAGGTCAATATTAGATGAAAAGTTTGGGTTAGCGTGTTTTTGGCACTAATTGTGATTTTTTTCGGGTTTTTAAAAATATAAATTATTTATAATACATGAAATACTACTTTCTACCGATCATTAGATGTTTATATACATTATTTAAATAGTTTATAAGTTTTTTCTTCAATTTTCTCCCAGAATAGAGTTAGAAAGTCGCGGTTTTTCCCGAAATGTTCAACTTTTCAATTAGAATGAGATAATAATTAATTCAAGCTAACAAACATAATGGTTTTAATTAGTCAGAAAAGAACTTTTCTTGTTTTTGGCTCGCTGATCAACGTCAGTCCTGGAATAGGCCAAACCTTCCAGACTAGGCAGTCTAGATAAGTCCACACCTGGGCCAGACCTGTAATTAGATTGCCAGGACATTTTTCTACACGGGTAGTACCATGGTACTTATATTTTGCAATCTTGTATCCGTATTAGTTTCTTTTTCATTAATACGATCTTACGGAATTAAATTTAAAAAAATATTTCGATGTACCCAAACTATCATGCCTTATATTGTGTTTTGATGATAGATTATACAGAAGTAGAAAAAATACTGCGACAAAAATATGCAAAAGTGTTTCCTTATTTTTCGAAATCCACATTACTTTTTATTAAGTTAAACTCTTATGCCTGACAAAATTATTTCTTAATATTGGACACTGAAAAATATTGGAATTCTTATTTGCGTAATAAGTAGCTTTGGTATTTCTACTTTAGTATTTTTAAAATTTCAGTGTAAGAGAAGTAGATTCTTTTAATAAAAATAATACATTAAAATAACTTTTTTCGTCCTAATTTGTAATTTATTCATTGATGTTGTATAGGAACTACCATTAAAAATCATTAAATTATTAAGCGATTTGCCGGAAATTTTTTAGAATAAAAAATTAATAAGGAGTAAAAACAGTTGAAAAATAATTT
The DNA here is from genome assembly GCA_932178445.1 of Andricus quercusramuli. Classification (NCBI taxonomy): domain Eukaryota; kingdom Metazoa; phylum Arthropoda; class Insecta; order Hymenoptera; family Cynipidae; genus Andricus; species Andricus quercusramuli. Next base: position 1,632 of record CAKNXH010064989.1, on the reverse strand, counting down.
TCGCATACGAAAATTATTCTAAAAATCTCAACTATTGCATCTATCAGAAAAGTTTAATGAAGAAATGAAGCATTAAAGAATGAAAATTAATTCTTATTTGCGAAATGAGTATTACAAGAATGAGCTGTGCACTTTTCGAATCTGGCTTAGAAGAAATAAAGAAATTCTTTCTCTCATAAAAAAATCGTTCTGAATCGCTTAAAATCCCTTAAAATATTTTAGAAACCACTGAATTAATTTAAAACTCTGCACAACGTCATTTAGAATCATCGCACGGCTATCTTTTAGGAGTTTACGATATCTTCATTAGTTAAACAAATTTCAAGAATTTTATCAGAGAAAAAAATGCTGTTTAATTTTTATTCATGACTATAGCATTCTATGGTACTGATAAGTACCAAACTTCAACAGCAAAATGTCCTGGGCCAATTAAGGTGAAATTTTGACTCGATGTGTGCCGTAATATTCTCTAGTACTATTTTTCAAAATTTTGTGATATCTTTAATGGCCTAAAAAATTGCTTATATTTTAAAATAAAGAAATTGAATTTTTCATCTTAATTGTGCACGGGTGCAGTCAAATCTATTGGTAACTGCAACTGTGCAGAGTACAGGTTTCTAGTACTATGTTTTAAGCATTTTTAATATTGCCACTAGTTTTTAAAATTTTTCATACATTTCATCATACAAAATTAAATTTATTAGTTTCAGTGTCTACTCGTACCACAAAACATTGACTATTCGTATATATTGAAATTCCGGTACAAATAGCTTTTTCCTTTTTCCTTTTTTTTCTTTCTCCTTTTCCAAGTCTAACTCTAACTCTGAGTCACAGTTTTATTTGAAACTTAAAATTCTTTGTGAGAATTATTTTTATAAGTATTTAATTTATAATATTTTTTCAAACTAGCTGTGAATTCGATCTCGAGTGTTTCCACTTTGTTTGTATTTATAATTATATGGTGCTCATTTCACGAGCACTTTGCTTCCCGATAGCAAATGTATTTGCTTCCTCATAGAGGAAGCATTAGTTATTTTTTTCAATAATAGGCAAACCGAAGTCTTCATTTTGCTCAATTTAAAAATAGAAATTTACCAAAAATGAAAAATTACAGACTAATACAAAAATGTTTTAAATAACAAGACAAATCAGACAAATCAAATCTTGGGTTCGAAATAATAATTTTTTGAGCTGGAAAAGGGAAAGGAAAAGTTCTGTCGCACCCTATCCCTTTCCCAGCTGTACGATTTCTTCACAAAACTTATCATAATATTACTCTATTTGAAAATTTATGATCAAAAAGTCTTTTCTATTCATGCATCAACTTTAAATTATGTCGATGAAAGAAGTTTTTCTGTTTGAACCTGATGATTCAGATATTATAAATGAGCAGAAATTCCCTAATCTTCAATAAAGTGTATTATTATTATTATAGATCAATCAATTTGCCTTGAATCAAGAGATTTTTTCCGTTCTTGCATCAATTTTGAATTATGTTACTGAAAAGAAGTTTTACTATGAAAAACCGTGTTCTCAAATATTATGCAATTTCACAATTTCCATAGTCTTCAATAAAATGTCTTAATATTATAGGTCAGTCGATTGATCTCGAATCAACACATATTTTCTGTT
>CAKNXH010064984.1:0-11083 GCA_932178445.1 Andricus quercusramuli | reverse complement strand
AGATTTCAAACGATTTCACAAATATTTCACAGATTTCGGAAAGATTTTAAAGATTTCTTATGATTTCACAAATATTTTGCAAAGATTTCACAGATTTCACCAATATTTGAAAGATTTCGTATCATTTCACGAAAAAATCAAAGATTCCAAAGCATAACGAAGATTTCATAAAGATTTAGAAGATTTCGCAAAGATTTCAAGTGATTTCACGAAAATTTTACAAATATTTCGCAAAGATTTTGCAAATGTTTCACCAAGTTTCCAAAGATTCTATATCATTTCACAAAGATTCCAAAACATATTAAATATTCCGAAGATGCCGCAAAAATGTAAAAGATTTGACAAATTTTTCACACATTTAACAAAGATTTGATCAATATTTCAGCAATGTTACAAAGATTCTAAAACATCAAAGATTTCAAAATTTTTCAGAAAGATTAAAAAGATTTCAAATTATTTCACAAAGATTTCATAAACGTTTCAAAGATTTTAAATGATTGCACGAAGATTTCAAAGATTCCAAAACATATTAAATATTTCGAGAGATTTCAGAATGATTAAAAAGATTGCGCAAAGATTGCACAGATTTGAGAAAGATTTCATATAATTTTACACAGCTTTCAAAGATTTCATGAATATTTCACAGATTTGGTAAATATTTCATCGAGATTTCAAAAATTTAATATGATTTCTCAAATATTTCAAAGATTCTAAAACATAGAAAAGATTTCAAAGAATTTCAGAAAGATTAAAATATTGTGCAATAGATTAAAAAAAATTTCACAAAGATTTTAAACAATTTCAGAAAAATTAAAAAGATTTCACGATGTCTTCATATGATTTCACAAAAATTTCAAAGTTTCCAAAGCATATCACAGATTTCTAAAAATTCCAAATATTTTAGATTTCACAAAAGTTCCAAAGATTCCAAAAAATATAAAAGGTTTCAGAAATATTTTAAAGATTTTAAACATTTAACAAAGGTTTCAAACGATTTCACAAAGATTTCTGTTGATTTAAAATTATTTCACAAAGTTTTCAAATATTTCATGAAGGCTTTCCGCGAAGATTTCAAGAGTGGTCAACCCCTCGTAATAGTGTAAAAATTAACTAGTTAAAGTTTTAATAAATTCGTATTTTTGGTTGTTTTAGATACCGCAGTGATTCCAGATTTTAACATTCCCGATAAACTTCCAAAGGAACTTCCAGTTCCAGTACAGCCCGTTGAAGTAAATCAGAAGTCCGTTTTGAAACCCCCAAAGCCTGATAACGTAGTTGTTAGCGTTTCTCCAGAGCCGAAGAAAATACTGGAGAAGATTAGTGATATAGCTGGTGATTCCATGAAAGAGTCGAAGGTCGAGCACAAAGCAGAGGATAATGTCAAGAAAAATGATCCGGTGATTCCTAAGTTGGAAGAGAAGGTCAAGCCGATAGAAGAGAAAAATAAAATAGTTGATTCACCTAAAAAAGCGGACTTGATCCATTCTGATGCGATCAAAAAGGAAGATTCAGAATTGGCAGCGGATGGTGAAATGGCGCAGTTGGAAGTCGCTCAAAGGCATGAGGAGCTCAAAAAGACTCTAGAGAAACATAAGATGGAGCAATTAGAAATGCTTCAGGAGCAGAGAGAGTTGTTGAAAGATATTAAAGAGCAGCGAATGGAGTTTAAAAAAGAGCAGGAAGAACGTCTTGCAAAGGACGCAGAATTAGGTAAGAAGAGTGGCCAAGTGGAGGAAAAAAAAGAAGATAATAGTATAAAGATTGAATCGAATATAGAAAAAAATGCAGTCACAAATGAGAAAAATAATTTAGTGAAGAGTGGAAATCAATTAGACCATCAAGAGAAAAAGGAACCTGCAGAAATAAAACCGGAAGCTGAGATACCGAATACGAAAACCAGGAATTTAAATGCTGAAGAAAAAAAAGAGGCTAGTCCACAAAAAGACTCTAAACCCGAAAACTCAGTTAGAAATGTACAGGAGCCTTTGAAAACAGTCAATGGTAATGATGCTGCAAAGGAAGGTGTAAAAAAATTAGAAAATGATCAGGTTGGCGAAAAAGCATCTGATCATATTCTGGAAGCTTTGACAAATAAGAAGGAAGTGGTTGAAGAAACTGGTCCAAATAAAGACAAAAATGCACAGAAAAATGAATCCGTGTTTAAAAAAGTGACATTGAATGAAGACAAAGAAACAAATAGGCTGCAGGAATTTTCGTTACCAATTGCTTTGAAAATGAGCAATCAGACGAAAACTCATAATGATTCAGGGCGATTAATTAACGAAAATAAGGGAGACTTCTCAGCGGTTCGCAGAGATATTTTGCAAAATAATGAGAGGGAGAAAAGAGAAGTAGAGGACCAAGTTGAGTCTATGGAAACGGAGGCAAAGGTAGCAAATATTAAATCTGACGGTACTCACGAAATTTGTGTAAAAAGAGATGATGATTTGTCTAACGAGCAGTTGTCTGTTGAAAAAGAGCCTTTGAAGAAACAAGATATGACGGATTCGCTTATCAAGACGAATGCATATCTTTCGCAACAAAGTTTTACTGATAAGATTTCTATTGATCAGAATTTGGCAGTAAATGGAGAAATTGTGCAACTTAAGAAGAGGGATTTAAAGGCTCTAAAATCAGGCGAAGATGGGGGATTGTAGATGTTAGTGTCGAATCTAAAATAATTCGACGGAGTCATTTTGTCTATAAGTGCGTTTATGGATGTGAGTGCAATTTAAATTGTTATAATAATATTCTGGACTAAAATCCAGAGTGTGTGTTTTATGAATGTGAATGTTAATATTAATGATTAAAGGAAACAGTAATCCAAGAGGATTGTTGTTGCAGCAGAGAGATTGCATATAACATCATAATTATTACTTGTTTTAAGTTATTGTTTATTGTGAGAAAAATAATATGTGCATAATGAAATATGAAGAATATATATTATATTTTTAAATGTATATGAACTGTGAAGCTTAATTTTGGAAAATAATTTATAGGTAGGATTACAATAGAATTTTAAATTGCAAACCGTGGAGAATTAAACATTTTTAACTTAAGGATGCTCCAGGTTTACCACCAAGTTCAAAATTACTTATACTTTAATTTGGTTTAAAAAATTGACCAAAAAGGCCCAATGATTATTACAACTAATTTTAGAAGAGAAACCCAAGCATAAATATAATTTTAAAAATGATTGAGGACATAATTGTTTATTTAAGTTTATTTATTTGCATATTTGTGTTTGTGTTCCACTTTAGGCAAAAGTCGTAATTTTGATTTAACTTTAATTTACGAAAGCTCATTCTATTCTTTGAAAGGTTCTTAACAATTCTATTCGTCACGTTTTTCTTTAATATTATTTAGCAAGTTGTTTAATCAAAAAAAGAAAACTAAAAATAAGTGTACGTATTATTTATGAATGAAATAAGTTTCATCAAAACGTGACAAATAAATTTGAAAAGAACCTTTCAAGGAATAGAATAAGCTTTTGAAAATTAAAATTGACAAAAAATTATGACATTTGTCCAAACCGGAAGAAAAAACACTCAAGTTATTCTTTCTTGTCGAAAATTCAATTGTTTCGTTCAAAATTGGCCTTTTTGGGTTGAAAATCCATCTATTCTTGATGAAAATTAATGTTTTGGTCGAGGATTCAACTATTTTGTTGAAAATTCATCTTTCTCGTTGAATTCAATTGTTTTTGGTTAAAACTTTTTTTGGTCGAAACATAAACTATGCATTACATTTTTCATTGAGGCTTAATATTTCTTGGTTAATGATTCATCATTTTAGTTGAAAACCTTTTTTTTAAATTAACTAGTTTCTTGAAAATTATTTATTTTTCATTTATTTTTTCAGGTAACTGAAAATTTAACTTTTTCATGTTTGGTTGGAAATTGATCTACTTCAGTAGGAAAATCAATTTTGTGGTAGAATAAGAATTTTATTTGTGAATAATTCATCCTTTTGGCTAATAATTTATTTCATTGGTTGAAAATTCCTGTATTTTGTTCAAAATTGGCCTTTTTGGTAGAAAATTAATCTTTTGGCTGGAAAATTTATCTTTTTGGTTAAACATTAGTTTGTTTGTTTAAAAATAATTTTTTAACGGAAACTCGAACTTCCCTTTTTTTTTGTCGAAAATTGATCTGTTTTGTTGAAATGTTATTTTATTCCGTTGAAAATTAATTTTCTACTGAAAACTTAACTATCTGATTTAAAGTTGAAAATTGATCTATTTAAAACAAAATTGAACTATTTTGTTGTGAATTAATTTCTTTAGTTGAAAATTTATTTATTTTATTGAAAATTTATTTTTGTTGTTAAGATTTTATTTTTTCAACTGAAAATTTAACTTTTTTATTTTTGGTTGAATATTTATCTTGTTTGGTTGAAAATTCAAGTATGTTGTTCAAAATGCAGCTATTTGGTTAAAAATTAATGAATTTAACTGAAAGTTGCACTATTCTATTTTTTGTGCAATTTTTGCTTGGAAATTCATTTAGTTGGTTGAAAATTTAACTATTTGGTTGAATTTTTTTTTTACTGAAAATTTAACTATTCTATTTTTTGATAAAAATTAATTTCTTTAATCGAAAATATAACTATTTTGTTGAAAATTATTATTTTTTAAAAATTATTCTAGCTGAAAATTCAACTATTATGTTTTTGGTTCAAAATATTTCTTTCTTAGTTGAAAGTTTATGTAATTTATTGGAAATTAGTCTTTTTTTGTAGAAAATTCATCTTTTGAAAATTCATTTATTTGGTTGAAAACTCGTGTTTTTTGGGTTGAAAATTCAACATTACTGATCAAAATTACCATAATTGATCTCCTAGGTATAAAGCTGTTTTTATACGTAAAAGAACATTTTAGAACAGTTAGGGAAAATCAAAAATCGGTAGGGAAAAAGTAAGGGAGTCTCGAAATTGGGACCAATGGGCCTTTTTTTTTGTCAAATTTCTAAATAAATTTAAAGATTCAATAGTTTTAAACTTGATTGTATATACCTCGAACGATCCATAATCATTTAAAAATTGAATTTTCAAAACATTGCATAATTACTATTTCGCAATTAAGCTTTCAAAATTCCTGAACATTGCTCAAAACGTAAATTCATTTTCCACGCCTTTTTCTTTCGTAAGTAGCACCAACATTCCAAAAATTGTTTAAAGGTTTTCATTTCATTGGCCTTTTCTGAAAGTTAGCAATTTCTAAAATCATTTACCATTGAAGTTTCTACTCGAGGAGTTACAATTAGCACGAAATGTAAACTGCAGAATTATTTACCACCAGAGTCCATTATTTTTATTTATTATATTTAGATTATAATTACATTATGTTGTTTTTTAATAACAGTGCATACCCAGAAAACAGACGTATTAAATTGTTAAGTCATAAATATACTCAAAAAAATGAGGCAGTGATGAAACAAAAAAATAATAAATTTACTTTGTTTAAATAATTTAATTAATAATTTGAGAAAGAAAAAATATTTCATTATTATTTATTTATATTCAATTTTTTTCAGAAATATACGTACGATTGAAAATATTTATAATATAAATTATTTATATTATATATAATTATTTATATTATACATTAACCGATATTAATGATTTCATAGACAAAGTATGAAAATTTCTTGTCTTTTTGAAGCGTGACTTTTCAAATCGGGCTTTCTTTCCAAAATGAATCCTATTTTTGCGCTTGTCTAAACGTGTTCGTTTTTTATTCTTGCAGTTCATTTTTTTTTAATTTCTAGGAATATTGTTAGTCACAGTCCAAATGTATATTAATTAATATTACGAATTTACTGCAACATCAATTGTGTAAATCAAAGTTTCCAAATAAGTGATTTTATTTCATGATAAAATTTTTTCCAAATGTTTCTAAACATTATTGATAACAGAAAACATTTTAATTGCAAATTATTTTTTTAATATTAGGAAATAATTCTGCTCTTAAAATTTTGCTACTGCAGTATCCAATTTGCAAACTTTTTCACATCGGTAAAGAGGTAAGAAAAATGAAATAATGGACAAAAAACTTACAATATCGTAATTTTGTCTAAACTGTCGGTAACGGAAACCAAAATAGTTATCGGTACCGATAATATGATTTCTGGGAAAATTTTAATTGATTGAGATATTATTTTGAAACACACGAAACAGCATCTAGGAGATTCCAAGACAATTGAAAGATTTTTTAGGAAAACTGAATTATTTCAAAAGATATTTAGAAATTTTGAAAAGGTGTTATCATAATTAAAAAATTTAAACCATTTTAAACCAAGAGTACACTTTTGAGTATATTGAAAAAAAATTTAGAAGTTTTTTAAGAATTTTGAAAGAATAAAAAAAATGTCTTGAGATTCCTCTGAAATAGTCTACAAATCTATAAGGTTTTAAGGCAATTTTCAAATCCAAAATTTTCAGCTTCAAAATTATTTATGAATTTTAGAAATTTTGAAGAGATTAAAAATATTTTAAAACTTGAATGGTTTTTCGAAAATTTATAAAACATTTTTTAATTTCTTCATATTTTCCAAAAGTCCTGAACATCTTTTAAGCTGATTCTAATTTTTCACAATATTTTGCAAATCCCGTAAAATAAAAAAATTACATCAAAATTTTATAGATTTTTTTTCGACATGTGATACCTTCAAAAATCTTTTTTAATATTCTCCGAGATCTTACGATAATTTATTTATATATAACTTCAAAAACAAACTGATAATACGTGATTCCTTGTTATCAAATCTCGGAATGTGGTTTTATCTCGAATTTAAGTGTTCAACAACATTTAACAAATTAATAGTTATTTGAAATTTTTATTTTGAATTAAAAATTATTCAAGTTTGGGAAAAATTCATTTTTTTAACTCTAAACTTTTTCCATAGTTTGCCGAAATTGAAAGCCCAGATTTTTAAAAGTTTTTTTTTCTTTTTGTTTTTTTATTTGGTTTTTTTAAAGGTTGAATCTAATAACTCAGTTATTATCTCTGGTAGCTTTTTTCAATGATGGAATGAATGGAAATAACCAATACCTATAATTTTAAAGTAGTAAAAACACGAAGAATGTACGTTGGCAAAACTGATTATTTCCTCTCTTCCCGCGTTTTGCCGGTTTTGCGTACATCCGTGGTCAAAGATCCCTGGGGAAGTGGAGTAAAAACACAATTATATTACGAGATTTAACAAAAACGCGATAAAGTTCTGGATTTATAATTTTATCCTTTAGTAGTATATACTTGATCATAAGTTAACACTTTTTATGTGATTTTTATAAATAAACAAAATTTTAATTTAATACCTTCGCATCGAGAACAATGGGTAAGTGAATCTTCAATATTTTTTAAAGATCCTTGTTTATTAAGTTAAGAATATTGTGGAATATACATTTCCCATTTGTCTAATAGGACCTTTTGGCTAAATTATTGCTTAAATAAAGTTACAAGACAGAAACCGACAGCAGTTCCAAATATATTTGACACTCTGTTTATAGGTTAGGTTTAGTACGAAAGATCCGAAAGATGCATACGTAATTTTCGAAATTAAAACTTTCTAGTTGATTTGATTTATTTTGAATCTATGACAGCATATTCTTTCTTCAAGCATATACTAAAGTTTATTTTCAAAATTTTAATTCAAATAATCAAACTATAAACTTGTAAATCTTTTGACAAATTTTACGACAAACTTAACTCGAGTTAAGTTGAAATAGAATTTCCAAAATATTCAAAGAATTTTGTTCATTTTAAAGGCTATAAAATGAACAAATTCTTTGAATATTTTGGAATTCTATTTTTTTATGGAGTCAAGTTCGTAAAGTTCATATTTTAAAAACAATTTTAGTATGCAGCAGTTATAAAAATGAAGACACATGTCACGCGATTAAAAAATTAGTTTTAAGGTAATTGTGCCAAAAATCAGGTACCTGGAATTTTTTTAAATGGTGGGATTTGCATACAATTTTAACGATTTCAGCTATAGAAACAATTTCTTTCAAAATTAGAAACAGTGAAGTTGTAGAGAAAGTTTTATCCGAAAAATTAAGTCATTCATTTATTAAAATTCAACAATTTTTTTAAAAATTTGATACATTTTTCAAAAGTTGGTAAAAAACATTGTTATGAGAAATGTTTTTTTTCTCAGTTTAAACCTTTTTTCATTCAAAATATATTTTTTCAAACCATAGAAAAAACTATTTTTTCCGAGATCTGATTTTTGGTACAACTACCTGAAAATTCAAAAGCAAAAATTTTAAAATAGGATAAATAATTGTATTTAATTGGACAGAAGATATTAAATTCTTCATTCTTATCAAAAACATTCCTTTTTTAATTTTTACCGGCGACAAGAATTTTTATTTTGGATATCATTTGCGAGAAACATTTTGGGCTAAAAAATAAAGTTAGAAAAAAAAATGAACCATTTATGACATAAATATTAATATTTATCGAAGGAAAAATGTACTTACCTTAAAATATAAATTAAAACGAACTTAAAAAGATCTACCCGTATATTCTTTTCAATTTCAAACTATTATATAATAATTTTAAGAAGTACACCAAGTGTCAGTATATACTTATGCAGGGTGACCGCTCGACCGGAAAACCCCGGGAATTGACAGTGAATTTATTGCCTGACCGGAAATTTTCGTTTCACATGATATAATGCAATTCCAAATAAGGTCGATTTCATTTTTTTTAAATGTTAAGTTCAATTGTTAACTGTTTCAAGTATGAAATCATTCAGTTCTCAATGCGTAATTGTAACATCTTTTACTTTAAAAATTTTCCATTTTAAGCCTTAATTTTTAAGCGTACATTTTCAATTTAAAGAATTTAATAAATTTAAATATTTCAAATCCAATTCAAATATTGTTTCAGTCTACAATGTTCCATTGAAATTGAAACCCACTCAATTCGAAATTGTTTAATTACAAAAACAAAGAACCATTTTTAATATTTTGCAAAATTTTACTGTTCATTTAAAATAAGCAATAACAGATTAAATATTGTAAACCAAACAATTTGAAACTGAATTTTTGCACATAGAAAGCTTTGAATCGTTCAAAATAAAAAGTGCGAAGTTTGAACTTTGAACTTTACAATTTTAATTTTTCCATTTAACATATTAAAAAAAGTGAAAGTGTTGTGTTTTAAAAGTTCGAATTTTTTAATTTCAATGAACGGCCACCTTGTCATGATATTTTTAGAATTACTCGAAATTAATAAAGTTTCAACATTTTCATTTAATTGAAAAAACACGTTTTTGGTAAAAATAGCGATGACCGTAAGGAATGGACGAGATATCGTTTTATATCAAACGAGCTTGCTTGTTTGGCTCGATGTTTGGTACAATATCATCCAACATTTGAAAAATAATTATATCAGGCCTCGGACTCACCACACTATTGACAGTATTGACAGTATTGACACTATTGGACACTTTTTTAGAGCGATGACTATGTTGCTACTATAAAAAAATGGCTCTAAACACACTCTTTTCTCACAATTGTCTGATAATGCCACTATTTCTTTTCTTTTCATTGAAAAATATTTTTGAGCTTCGCTAATTGGCTTAAATAATATGTCTGCCCTCTCAGCGAATCACAATATACCGGAAAATTGTTTAAATGGCTGATTAGGGGCCTTGCATAAATTACGTATTTTTTTCTGAAATTTCTTATGAATTAACAAAGCAGTTAAAGTTTCAAACTAACAGTTGAATTTTCAACGATTCAATATGAGTTCTTAACAAAAAATGTAATAGTCGATATTTTATACAAGAAAAGATTTTTCATTTTAAATTAAAAACAGTTGAATTGAAAAAAAATAAGGAATTTTCAGGAAAATAGTAATTCCTCGACCAGAACAGATTAATTTTTAACAAAACAGATGAATTTCTAACCAAGAAGACGAGCTTCCTTTAGAGCAGTTGAATTGTCTACCAAAAAGATACATTTTTCAATACAGAAGGTCCTCCCCTAGGGGCTGTAACACCTTGAAGTTGGTGGGGAGGCTTGAGCGTGTGGGACAAGAGGGTCAAACGGACCTCGGCCTGCATGTGTATGGATATGTATGAAAGGATCCCTATAAACGGGCTCTCCTAGGTGAAATGAAAGGATCCCTATAAACGGGCTCTCTTGGCATGTATGATTGTAGTATGATAGAAGGGTGAAAGAGCCCAGCTAATACGGGTATTTCTGGATCCCTGGGTCGAGGTCCCTCCCGGACCGACATTCAGTTTGGAATCGGGACGGGAATGGCCTACGGCCCGCATAGCGACTAAGAAACAGCCCTCCGTTGGTGTGGTGGCCTACGAACGGATATTCATTGAGTGTCTCACTCAATGTGGCCACCCCCCTAAGCCATGGGTGTATAGTGACCGTGTCTGTGGCATTTTGGCACCTGGGGGTACGAAGGTGTCTTAACGGACTCTCGGGGACACCGGACGACCTCCCCGAGTAATTATAGTCTTACCCCTGCATGCGGGGCTCTGCAGGGGTGGACCTTTTATTTCCCTAGCTACTCGTGGGATCAAAATGAATCAAGCAAAACCAAAACAAAATTTGAAGCAAGGAGGAAAGGAGGTGGCGGTGGGGGGAGAGAGTTTGGACTCGAACGGGTCTAAAATAACCCCTTCCTCCCAATCTGTCTCTCCGGCAAGCCAAACTCAGGTGGCGGCTGTGCCCCCGGCTCTTTCGGGAGCTGAGGGATTGGCAGTCCCTCTGAATGGGGCTATGGAGATGGGAGCGGCCAATAGGTCGCCCGTAAAAAAGAACATCAACGGTTCTCTGAAAAGGAGACTGAGGAGGCAAGCGCAGCAGGCTAGAATGGTGGCTGCGGTGGTAGCAGGGTTGGGCCCGAATGGGTCTAACATAACCTCTTTCTCTCAATCGGTCTTTTCGGCTAGTCAAACTCAGGTGGCGGCTGTGCCCCTAGCTCTTTCGAGAGCCGAGGGATTGACGGTCTCTCTGTATGAGGCTATGGAGACGGGAGCGGCCAATGAGTGCCCCCCAAAAAAGAAAAACATCAACGGTTCTTTGAAAAGAAAACTCAGGAGGCAAGCGC
>CAKNXH010064982.1:0-11035 GCA_932178445.1 Andricus quercusramuli | reverse complement strand
AGATTTCAAACGATTTCACAAATATTTCACAGATTTCGGAAAGATTTTAAAGATTTCTTATGATTTCACAAATATTTTGCAAAGATTTCACAGATTTCACCAATATTTGAAAGATTTCGTATCATTTCACGAAAAAATCAAAGATTCCAAAGCATAACGAAGATTTCATAAAGATTTAGAAGATTTCGCAAAGATTTCAAGTGATTTCACGAAAATTTTACAAATATTTCGCAAAGATTTTGCAAATGTTTCACCAAGTTTCCAAAGATTCTATATCATTTCACAAAGATTCCAAAACATATTAAATATTCCGAAGATGCCGCAAAAATGTAAAAGATTTGACAAATTTTTCACACATTTAACAAAGATTTGATCAATATTTCAGCAATGTTACAAAGATTCTAAAACATCAAAGATTTCAAAATTTTTCAGAAAGATTAAAAAGATTTCAAATTATTTCACAAAGATTTCATAAACGTTTCAAAGATTTTAAATGATTGCACGAAGATTTCAAAGATTCCAAAACATATTAAATATTTCGAGAGATTTCAGAATGATTAAAAAGATTGCGCAAAGATTGCACAGATTTGAGAAAGATTTCATATAATTTTACACAGCTTTCAAAGATTTCATGAATATTTCACAGATTTGGTAAATATTTCATCGAGATTTCAAAAATTTAATATGATTTCTCAAATATTTCAAAGATTCTAAAACATAGAAAAGATTTCAAAGAATTTCAGAAAGATTAAAATATTGTGCAATAGATTAAAAAAAATTTCACAAAGATTTTAAACAATTTCAGAAAAATTAAAAAGATTTCACGATGTCTTCATATGATTTCACAAAAATTTCAAAGTTTCCAAAGCATATCACAGATTTCTAAAAATTCCAAATATTTTAGATTTCACAAAAGTTCCAAAGATTCCAAAAAATATAAAAGGTTTCAGAAATATTTTAAAGATTTTAAACATTTAACAAAGGTTTCAAACGATTTCACAAAGATTTCTGTTGATTTAAAATTATTTCACAAAGTTTTCAAATATTTCATGAAGGCTTTCCGCGAAGATTTCAAGAGTGGTCAACCCCTCGTAATAGTGTAAAAATTAACTAGTTAAAGTTTTAATAAATTCGTATTTTTGGTTGTTTTAGATACCGCAGTGATTCCAGATTTTAACATTCCCGATAAACTTCCAAAGGAACTTCCAGTTCCAGTACAGCCCGTTGAAGTAAATCAGAAGTCCGTTTTGAAACCCCCAAAGCCTGATAACGTAGTTGTTAGCGTTTCTCCAGAGCCGAAGAAAATACTGGAGAAGATTAGTGATATAGCTGGTGATTCCATGAAAGAGTCGAAGGTCGAGCACAAAGCAGAGGATAATGTCAAGAAAAATGATCCGGTGATTCCTAAGTTGGAAGAGAAGGTCAAGCCGATAGAAGAGAAAAATAAAATAGTTGATTCACCTAAAAAAGCGGACTTGATCCATTCTGATGCGATCAAAAAGGAAGATTCAGAATTGGCAGCGGATGGTGAAATGGCGCAGTTGGAAGTCGCTCAAAGGCATGAGGAGCTCAAAAAGACTCTAGAGAAACATAAGATGGAGCAATTAGAAATGCTTCAGGAGCAGAGAGAGTTGTTGAAAGATATTAAAGAGCAGCGAATGGAGTTTAAAAAAGAGCAGGAAGAACGTCTTGCAAAGGACGCAGAATTAGGTAAGAAGAGTGGCCAAGTGGAGGAAAAAAAAGAAGATAATAGTATAAAGATTGAATCGAATATAGAAAAAAATGCAGTCACAAATGAGAAAAATAATTTAGTGAAGAGTGGAAATCAATTAGACCATCAAGAGAAAAAGGAACCTGCAGAAATAAAACCGGAAGCTGAGATACCGAATACGAAAACCAGGAATTTAAATGCTGAAGAAAAAAAAGAGGCTAGTCCACAAAAAGACTCTAAACCCGAAAACTCAGTTAGAAATGTACAGGAGCCTTTGAAAACAGTCAATGGTAATGATGCTGCAAAGGAAGGTGTAAAAAAATTAGAAAATGATCAGGTTGGCGAAAAAGCATCTGATCATATTCTGGAAGCTTTGACAAATAAGAAGGAAGTGGTTGAAGAAACTGGTCCAAATAAAGACAAAAATGCACAGAAAAATGAATCCGTGTTTAAAAAAGTGACATTGAATGAAGACAAAGAAACAAATAGGCTGCAGGAATTTTCGTTACCAATTGCTTTGAAAATGAGCAATCAGACGAAAACTCATAATGATTCAGGGCGATTAATTAACGAAAATAAGGGAGACTTCTCAGCGGTTCGCAGAGATATTTTGCAAAATAATGAGAGGGAGAAAAGAGAAGTAGAGGACCAAGTTGAGTCTATGGAAACGGAGGCAAAGGTAGCAAATATTAAATCTGACGGTACTCACGAAATTTGTGTAAAAAGAGATGATGATTTGTCTAACGAGCAGTTGTCTGTTGAAAAAGAGCCTTTGAAGAAACAAGATATGACGGATTCGCTTATCAAGACGAATGCATATCTTTCGCAACAAAGTTTTACTGATAAGATTTCTATTGATCAGAATTTGGCAGTAAATGGAGAAATTGTGCAACTTAAGAAGAGGGATTTAAAGGCTCTAAAATCAGGCGAAGATGGGGGATTGTAGATGTTAGTGTCGAATCTAAAATAATTCGACGGAGTCATTTTGTCTATAAGTGCGTTTATGGATGTGAGTGCAATTTAAATTGTTATAATAATATTCTGGACTAAAATCCAGAGTGTGTGTTTTATGAATGTGAATGTTAATATTAATGATTAAAGGAAAGAGTAATCCAAGAGGATTGTTGTTGCAGCAGAGAGATTGCATATAACATCATAATTATTACTTGTTTTAAGTTATTGTTTATTGTGAGAAAAATAATATGTGCATCATGAAATATGAAGAATATATATTATATTTTTAAATGTATATGAACTGTGAAGCTTAATTTTGGAAAATAATTTATAGGTAGGATTACAATAGAATTTTAAATTGCAAACCGTGGAGAATTAAACATTTTTAACTTAAGGATGCTCCAGGTTTACCACCAAGTTCAAAATTACTTATACTTTAATTTGGTTTAAAAAATTGACCAAAAAGGCCCAATGATTATTATAACTAATTTTAGAAGAGAAACCCAAGCATAAATATAATTTTAAAAATGATTGAGGACATAATTGTTTATTTAAGTTTATTTATATGCATATTTGTGTTTTTGTTCCACTTTAGGCAAAAGTCGTAATTTTTATTCAACTTTAATTTACGAAAGCTCATTCTATTCCTTAAAAGGTTCTGAACAATTCTATTCGTCACGTTTTTCTTTAATATTATTTAACAAGTTGTTTAATCAAAAAAAGAAAACTAAAAATAAGTGTACGTATTATTTATAAATAAAATAAGTTTCATTAAAACGGGACAAATAAATTTGAAAAAAACCTTTCGAGGAATCGAATAAGCTTTTGAAAATTAAAATTGACAAAAAATTATGACATTTGTCCAAAGCGGAAGAAAAAACACTCAAGTTATTCTTTCTTGTCGAAAATTCAACCGTTTCGTTCAAAATTTGCCTTTTGGGTTGGAAATTCATCTATTCTTGATGAAAATTAATGTTTTGGTCGAGGATTCAACTATTTTGTTGAAAATTCATCTTTCTCGTTGAATTCAATTGTTTTTGGTCAAAACTTTTTTTTTGTCGAAATATAAACTATGCATTACATTTTTCATTGAGGCTTAATATTGCTTGGTTAATGATCCATAATTTTAGTTGAAAACCCTTTTTTTTATTTAACTAGTTTCTTGAAAATTATTTTTTTTTCATTTATTTTTTCAGGTAACTGAAAATGTAACTATTTCATGTTTGGTTAAAAAATTGATCTTCTTCAGTAGAAAAATCAACTATTTGGTTGAAAATTCCAGTTTTGTGTTGTTGTAGTCGAAAATTCGTCTTTTGTGGTAGAATATGAATTTTCTTTGTGAATAATTCATCGTTTTTTTGTTTAAAAATAATGTTTTAACCGAAACTTGAACTTCCCTTTTTTTTGTCGAAAATTTGTCTGTTTGATTGAAATGTTATTTTATTTGGTTGAAAATTAATTTTTTACTGAAAACTTAACTATTTTATTTAAAGTTGAAAATTGATAAATTTAAAACAAAATTCAGCTATTTTGTTGTGAATTTTAAAGCTATTTTGTTGTGAAATATTTCTTTAGTTGAAAATTTATTTATTTTATTGAAAATTTATTTTTGTTTGTTGTTAAGATTTTATTTTTCCAACTGAAAATTATCTATTCCATTTTTGGTTGAATATTTATCTTGTTTGGTTGAAAATTCAAGTATGTTGTTCAAAATGCAGCTATTTGGTTAAAAATTAATGAATTTAACTGAAAGTTGCACTATTCTATTTTTTGTGCAATTTTTGCTTGGAAATTCATTTAGTTGGTTGAAAATTTAACTATTTGGTTGAATTTTTTTTTTACTGAAAATTTAACTATTCTATTTTTTGATAAAAATTAATTTCTTTAATCGAAAATATAACTATTTTGTTGAAAATTATTATTTTTTAAAAATTATTCTAGCTGAAAATTCAACTATTATGTTTTTGGTTCAAAATATTTCTTTCTTAGTTGAAAGTTTATGTAATTTATTGGAAATTAGTCTTTTTTTGTAGAAAATTCATCTTTTGAAAATTCATTTATTTGGTTGAAAACTCGTGTTTTTTGGGTTGAAAATTCAACATTACTGATCAAAATTACCATAATTGATCTCCTAGGTATAAAGCTGTTTTTATACGTAAAAGAACATTTTAGAACAGTTAGGGAAAATCAAAAATCGGTAGGGAAAAAGTAAGGGAGTCTCGAAATTGGGACCAATGGGCCTTTTTTTTTGTCAAATTTCTAAATAAATTTAAAGATTCAATAGTTTTAAACTTGATTGTATATACCTCGAACGATCCATAATCATTTAAAAATTGAATTTTCAAAACATTGCATAATTACTATTTCGCAATTAAGCTTTCAAAATTCCTGAACATTGCTCAAAACGTAAATTCATTTTCCACGCCTTTTTCTTTCGTAAGTAGCACCAACATTCCAAAAATTGTTTAAAGGTTTTCATTTCATTGGCCTTTTCTGAAAGTTAGCAATTTCTAAAATCATTTACCATTGAAGTTTCTACTCGAGGAGTTACAATTAGCACGAAATGTAAACTGCAGAATTATTTACCACCAGAGTCCATTATTTTTATTTATTATATTTAGATTATAATTACATTATGTTGTTTTTTAATAACAGTGCATACCCAGAAAACAGACGTATTAAATTGTTAAGTCATAAATATACTCAAAAAAATGAGGCAGTGATGAAACAAAAAAATAATAAATTTACTTTGTTTAAATAATTTAATTAATAATTTGAGAAAGAAAAAATATTTCATTATTATTTATTTATATTCAATTTTTTTCAGAAATATACGTACGATTGAAAATATTTATAATATAAATTATTTATATTATATATAATTATTTATATTATACATTAACCGATATTAATGATTTCATAGACAAAGTATGAAAATTTCTTGTCTTTTTGAAGCGTGACTTTTCAAATCGGGCTTTCTTTCCAAAATGAATCCTATTTTTGCGCTTGTCTAAACGTGTTCGTTTTTTATTCTTGCAGTTCATTTTTTTTTAATTTCTAGGAATATTGTTAGTCACAGTCCAAATGTATATTAATTAATATTACGAATTTACTGCAACATCAATTGTGTAAATCAAAGTTTCCAAATAAGTGATTTTATTTCATGATAAAATTTTTTCCAAATGTTTCTAAACATTATTGATAACAGAAAACATTTTAATTGCAAATTATTTTTTTAATATTAGGAAATAATTCTGCTCTTAAAATTTTGCTACTGCAGTATCCAATTTGCAAACTTTTTCACATCGGTAAAGAGGTAAGAAAAATGAAATAATGGACAAAAAACTTACAATATCGTAATTTTGTCTAAACTGTCGGTAACGGAAACCAAAATAGTTATCGGTACCGATAATATGATTTCTGGGAAAATTTTAATTGATTGAGATATTATTTTGAAACACACGAAACAGGATCTAGGAGATTTCAAGACAATTGAAAGATTTTTTAGGAAAACTGAATTATTTCAAAAGATATTTAGAAATTTTGAAAAGGTGTTATCATAATTAAAAAATTTAAACCATTTTAAACCAAGAGTACACTTTTGAGTATATTGAAAAAAAATTTAGAAGTTTTTTAAGAATTTTGAAAGAATAAAAAAAATGTCTTGAGATTCCTCTGAAATAGTCTACAAATCTATAAGGTTTTAAGGCAATTTTCAAATCCAAAATTTTCAGCTTCAAAATTATTTATGAATTTTAGAAATTTTGAAGAGATTAAAAATATTTTAAAACTTGAATGGTTTTTCGAAAATTTATAAAACATTTTTTAATTTCTTCATATTTTCCAAAAGTCCTGAACATCTTTTAAGCTGATTCTAATTTTTCACAATATTTTGCAAATCCCGTAAAATAAAAAAATTACATCAAAATTTTATAGATTTTTTTTCGACATGTGATACCTTCAAAAATCTTTTTTAATATTCTCCGAGATCTTACGATAATTTATTTATATATAACTTCAAAAACAAACTGATAATACGTGATTCCTTGTTATCAAATCTCGGAATGTGGTTTTATCTCGAATTTAAGTGTTCAACAACATTTAACAAATTAATAGTTATTTGAAATTTTTATTTTGAATTAAAAATTATTCAAGTTTGGGAAAAATTCATTTTTTTAACTCTAAACTTTTTCCATAGTTTGCCGAAATTGAAAGCCCAGATTTTTAAAAGTTTTTTTTTCTTTTTGTTTTTTTATTTGGTTTTTTTAAAGGTTGAATCTAATAACTCAGTTATTATCTCTGGTAGCTTTTTTCAATGATGGAATGAATGGAAATAACCAATACCTATAATTTTAAAGTAGTAAAAACACGAAGAATGTACGTTGGCAAAACTGATTATTTCCTCTCTTCCCGCGTTTTGCCGGTTTTGCGTACATCCGTGGTCAAAGATCCCTGGGGAAGTGGAGTAAAAACACAATTATATTACGAGATTTAACAAAAACGCGATAAAGTTCTGGATTTATAATTTTATCCTTTAGTAGTATATACTTGATCATAAGTTAACACTTTTTATGTGATTTTTATAAATAAACAAAATTTTAATTTAATACCTTCGCATCGAGAACAATGGGTAAGTGAATCTTCAATATTTTTTAAAGATCCTTGTTTATTAAGTTAAGAATATTGTGGAATATACATTTCCCATTTGTCTAATAGGACCTTTTGGCTAAATTATTGCTTAAATAAAGTTACAAGACAGAAACCGACAGCAGTTCCAAATATATTTGACACTCTGTTTATAGGTTAGGTTTAGTACGAAAGATCCGAAAGATGCATACGTAATTTTCGAAATTAAAACTTTCTAGTTGATTTGATTTATTTTGAATCTATGACAGCATATTCTTTCTTCAAGCATATACTAAAGTTTATTTTCAAAATTTTAATTCAAATAATCAAACTATAAACTTGTAAATCTTTTGACAAATTTTACGACAAACTTAACTCGAGTTAAGTTGAAATAGAATTTCCAAAATATTCAAAGAATTTTGTTCATTTTAAAGGCTATAAAATGAACAAATTCTTTGAATATTTTGGAATTCTATTTTTTTATGGAGTCAAGTTCGTAAAGTTCATATTTTAAAAACAATTTTAGTATGCAGCAGTTATAAAAATGAAGACACATGTCACGCGATTAAAAAATTAGTTTTAAGGTAATTGTGCCAAAAATCAGGTACCTGGAATTTTTTTAAATGGTGGGATTTGCATACAATTTTAACGATTTCAGCTATAGAAACAATTTCTTTCAAAATTAGAAACAGTGAAGTTGTAGAGAAAGTTTTATCCGAAAAATTAAGTCATTCATTTATTAAAATTCAACAATTTTTTTAAAAATTTGATACATTTTTCAAAAGTTGGTAAAAAACATTGTTATGAGAAATGTTTTTTTTCTCAGTTTAAACCTTTTTTCATTCAAAATATATTTTTTCAAACCATAGAAAAAACTTTTTTTTCCGAGATCTGATTTTTGGTACAACTACCTGAAAATTCAAAAGCAAAAATTTTAAAATAGGATAAATAATTGTATTTAATTGGACAGAAGATATTAAATTCTTCATTCTTATCAAAAACATTCCTTCTTTAATTTTTACCGGCGACAAGAATTTTTATTTTGGATATCATTTGCGAGAAACATTTTGGGCTAAAAAATAAAGTTAGAAAAAAAATGAACCATTTATGACATAAATATTAATATTTATCGAAGTAAAAATGTACTTACCTTAAAATATAAATTAAAACGAACTTAAAAAGATCTACCCGTATATTCTTTTCAATTTCAAACTATTATATAATAATTTTAAGAAGTACACCAAGTGTCAGTATATACTTATGCAGGGTGACCGCTCGACCGGAAAACCCCGGGAATTGACAGTGAATTTATTGCCTGACCGGAAATTATCGTTTCACATGATATAATGCAATTCAAAATAAGGTCGATTTCAACTTTTTTAAATGTTAAGTTCAATTGTTAACTGTTTCAAGTATGAAATCATTCAGTTCCCAATGCGTAATTGTAACATCTTTTACTTTAAAAATTTTCCATTTTAAGCCTTAATTTTTAAGCGTACATTTTCAATTTAAAGAATTTAAATATTTCAAATCCAATTCAAATATTGTTTCAGTCTACAATGTTCCATTGAAATTGAAACCCACTCAATTCGAAATTGTTTAATTACAAAAACAAAGAACCATTTTTAATATTTTGCAATATTTTACTGTTCATTTAAAATAAGCAATAACAGATTAAATATTGTAAACCAAACAATTTGAAACTGAATTTTTGCACATAGAAAGCTTTGAATCGTTCAAAATAAAAAGTGCGAAGTTTAAACTTTGAACTTTACAATTTTAATTTTTCCATTTAACATATTAAAATATAAAAGTGAAAGTGTTGTGTTTTAAAAGTTCGAATTTTTTAATTTCAATGAACGGCCACCTTGTCATGATATTTTTAGAATTACTCGAAATTAATAAAGTTTCAACATTTTCATTTAATTGAAAAAACACGTTTTTGGTAAAAATAGCGATGACCGTAAGGAATGGACGAGATATCGTTTTATATCAAACGAGCTTGCTTGTTTGGCTCGATGTTTGGTACAATATCATCCAACATTTGAAAAATAATTATATCAGGCCTCGGACTCACCACACTATTGACAGTATTGACAGTATTGACACTATTGGACACTTTTTTAGAGCGATGACTATGTTGCTACTATAAAAAAATGGCTCTAAACACACTCTTTTCTCACAATTGTCTGATAATGCCACTATTTCTTTTCTTTTCATTGAAAAATATTTTTGAGCTTCGCTAATTGGCTTAAATAATATGTCTGCCCTCTCAGCGAATCACAATATACCGGAAAATTGTTTAAATGGCTGATTAGGGGCCTTGCATAAATTACGTATTTTTTTCTGAAATTTCTTATGAATTAACAAAGCAGTTAAAGTTTCAAACTAACAGTTGAATTTTCAACGATTCAATATGAGTTCTTAACAAAAAATGTAATAGTCGATATTTTATACAAGAAAAGATTTTTCATTTTAAATTAAAAACAGTTGAATTGAAAAAAAATAAGGAATTTTCAGGAAAATAGTAATTCCTCGACCAGAACAGATTAATTTTTAACAAAACAGATGAATTTCTAACCAAGAAGACGAGCTTCCTTTAGAGCAGTTGAATTGTCTACCAAAAAGATACATTTTTCAATACAGAAGGTCCTCCCCTAGGGGCTGTAACACCTTGAAGTTGGTGGGGAGGCTTGAGCGTGTGGGACAAGAGGGTCAAACGGACCTCGGCCTGCATGTGTATGGATATGTATGAAAGGATCCCTATAAACGGGCTCTCCTAGGTGAAATGAAAGGATCCCTATAAACGGGCTCTCTTGGCATGTATGATTGTAGTATGATAGAAGGGTGAAAGAGCCCAGCTAACACGGGTATTTCTGGATCCCTGGGTCGAGGTCCCTCCCGGACCGACATTCAGTTTGGAATCGGGACGGGAATGGCCTACGGCCCGCATAGCGACTAAGAAACAGCCCTCCGTTGGTGTGGTGGCCTACGAACGGATATTCATTGAGTGTCTCACTCAATGTGGCCACCCCCCTAAGCCATGGGTGTATAGTGACCGTGTCTGTGGCATTTTGGCACCTGGGGGTACGAAGGTGTCTTAACGGACTCTCGGGGACACCGGACGACCTCCCCGAGTAATTATAGTCTTACCCCTGCATGCGGGGCTCTGCAGGGGTGGACCTTTTATTTCCCTAGCTACTCGTGGGATCAAAATGAATCAAGCAAAACCAAAACAAAATTTGAAGCAAGGAGGAAAGGAGGTGGCGGTGGGGGGAGAGAGTTTGGACTCGAACGGGTCTAAAATAACCCCTTCCTCCCAATCTGTCTCTCCGGCAAGCCAAACTCAGGTGGCGGCTGTGCCCCCGGCTCTTTCGGGAGCTGAGGGATTGGCAGTCCCTCTGAATGGGGCTATGGAGATGGGAGCGGCCAATAGGTCGCCCGTAAAAAAGAACATCAACGGTTCTCTGAAAAGGAGACTGAGGAGGCAAGCGCAGCAGGCTAGAATGGCGGCTGCGGTGGTAGCAGGGTTGGGCCCGAATGGGTCTAACATAACCTCTTTCTCTCAATCGGTCTTTTCGGCTAGTCAAACTCAGGTGGCGGCTGTGCCCCTAGCTCTTTCGAGAGCCGAGGGATTGACGGTCTCTCTGTATGAGGCTATGGAGACGGGAGCGGCCAATGAGTGCCCCCCAAAAAAGAAAAACATCAACGGTTCTTTGAAAAGAAAACTCAGGAGGCAAGCGC